>PVJO010004596.1:0-85011 GCA_004026905.1 Hystrix cristata
GGGGGAGAGGGGGGAGAACCAAGATGCATCATGTATGGGTACAGAATAAATGTAATGAATGTGACCATTATATGTAGAATGTACCAATACATGTTCTTGGTTTAAAATTTAAAAAAAGAAAGTTTGCAGGCAAACAGAAAGATTTAGTTGTTTAATCTAAGACTCACAGCTGATCTCAGATATTTTGAAAAATAACACTGAAGAGTCCCCATTCTCTGGGTTTGTTTTGGGTTACTCAAAAAGAATTTGAGTTGGCAAACCTGGCACCTGGCTGACATGGATACATAGAGGGAAGTGAGCCCGCTCTGGTTGCTGCTTTGTAAAAGAAATTATGGGTCTGGAGTGAAGCTCCTTCTACTTAGTTAGATCCATATTTATACACCCAGTTTTTCTGAAGACAACAGAAGGAGCAGTTGAAGATTACCCACATGTGGCATTTGCCAAGGTTTCATGTGACTACAAATTAATTAAATTCTAAATATCTAGAACAAGTGATCAATTGTCAGTGGGCTTTCTGATGCCAACTTCCAATTCCACCTCTGAAAAACTTCACAGTGCTCTGCTAAGTATGCTTAAGAAAAATAGTTACATTCGGGTCTAGTCAACACTTCTCTATTTTCCACTATTAGGTTTTGCTGATCTTTTCACGAAGTCAGAATAGGTGTGGGAACAACTCCCACATGCCCCCTTTGGATCAGCCACGTGATCTCAGTTTCACTGCAGATGCTGCCTGGTCTTCAAAAGCATTTGACTTTTCCATCCTTTACTATTGGACTGTCTGTGATCTACAGGATGTCTGGAACATCCATTAATAGTTCAGTTTCTAAGATAATTTCATTTAATGCCAAACTGTGGCATCAGTCATTTCATGTGCTGTGCAGCACAGAGGCCTGGGTCTGAAGCCCAGCTTCACACTTTCTAGCCAAGACCCCTTAGGAAATAGGTGACATAGCTTCTGAGCTCAGTTTTGTTTCCAAGCTCAACTCTGTGTCTAATTTTGTAAATTATAAATATTAATGGTACCCACCTAACTTTTTAGTTCTGAAGACAGAATGAGTTGATTCCTCTGCCAGGATATTGATGGCAAATGTTAGTTCCTTCTTCCCTCCTTTGGGTACTGTTGTTGTTGTCATTACTTTCATCATTTTATTTTGTAGTTGTCTTATCCTGTGTTAAAAAAATTAACAAGACAAAGTGTTTGACTTTAAAGAATTCACACTTTAGTAGTAAAACATAAAAAGACAGTGCAAAGAGCACAGTTAAGAGATGCAGTCCCAGGACTTATTGGAGGAAAAGAAGGGAGAATGAAGAGAATTGGAGGAACCCCCACCCAGATGCCACTCTGAAGCAGACTCTCTCATTTTGACTGTGAGTAGGGTGGCGTGCTGGAGTCTATATTGGCTTCTAAAGATATACTCCATTTTGCCTATACATGAGCTCACAATTGTATGTCCTAAATAACTTAACTGTCCTTAACATTGTAAAAGGGGGTATTTACAATGTTTGAAAAAATATATAGAAAAGGGTGGGAAAATGAAATCGTATTTTTCCACTCATATGCTTTAGTGTGTTTTTTCAGTCTTTTTTTCTCGCATGTGGTGTTTCTAGTTTGGTTTGGGCCATACTTTACCAAAAAACCTGTTTCATGTTCACTCCTTGGACCAAGGCTGTTGAGCGCAGAAGGACTTGTCTCCTGTGCTCCGAGTTACCTGTGATCAGGAGCAGTGCTTTGGCGAAACAGCAACACCATCCCTCTCCTGTTTCGTGTGCAAGATGCCCAGGATATGTATCGGGGGTGCGGCTGGCTAACCGCGGAGACCACTGTGCTCTGAGCGCAGCGAGTTGCCTTCCTCTCTGTTCCTGAAGCCCACGCCCAGAGGGATTAGAAGAAGAGAAAGAACATATTTACAATGATGTAGAATAATAATATATACATGTAGTTAGTCCAAAAATGTAGAATAATTCCCATCTCTGTAATTTCCAAATAGACAATTTTGAAGTAAATTTTTTGGGTGTTAATAACCTCAAGGAAGGAAGGAAGTAAAAACAGACTGAGCACCTGAAAGATTATGAACCGAGTATTTTTTACAGACCATTTTTGTGCTGACACACTCACGTGTTGCATGCTATCGTCCTTACCTTTGCCCTGGGTTACAGATGAGTAAGCCAAAACACAAGAAGTTTAAGTTCCTTGACAAGGTCCCGTGGTTACTCCCAGAACTGTGATTCAACCCCCCGGATAAGATCACATTTCCCTAATAAATACTGCCTACGCACATGCTTTTTATCCTGCTTGCAAGATTAAATGCAATCATATTGTTATTATTTGGATTTGATTAATCTCTTCCTTCTCTCCCTGAGGTCCTCAACTGTGATTTTAGCTGACCGTTGTATGTCCAGCACATAGTATAGAGCATGGGGGGAAAAAACTTAAAGCTCAGTAGGTATCTGTTCAGCCTACAAATGAATAAATGAAATCTGGTCGTCTCTGATTGCCAAACTTGATTTCTAAGTTGTTATAGACTGTATGCCTCAGTTGCTGCAAACTGTGTTTCAAATGACCTGGGCCCAATGCTGCTATAATACAAAGGAATATTTACATGTTCTCCCCATTTAAACTAGGACACCAGAACTTTTTCCCAAATCTAATGAAGTTATAGGAAATAGAATTTCTGACAAAAATCACAAAATCTGCACAAGACCAGTGGCGATCTTTGAATATTCTTTTCCATTAAACATGAAAAGGTGAATATGAAAGGAATCTCTACATTTATCATTTATATTTTCAATTGACTTTACTTCCTGGTATAGGGGAGAGGAAGAAGAATCAGAAAAGGATGCTCAATAGAAAATGTCATCTCCAGCCTGGGAGATCTGAAGGTTTGTAGGAATAGGTATGTAGAAACACCTTATTTTAAGGAAGGCAGTGCCCTGCTTGGGCTTCACTCTTAAATGAAACTTCTGTTTCAACACAGAGGCAAGTGAGCTCCCCTCTCAGTGTTCTACCACCCAGCAGTCAGTCAATGATGCTGTAAAGGAAGACAACTTGTACACGTGAAGGGCTCAGACCAGTTGTAGTCTAAGAGTCTTGCTCATCCCTACAAAGCAGAGTGACTGAGCACCCTCAAGAGGCCCAGAGAGGAGCCAATCACAGGGCTTTAGAGCCTCCCATCCTCTGAAATTTCCTCCTGAAATTTCCAAAAGATATAGAACCATCCCATGTACATCGTATTTGGTCTCATCTTTGTGTTTCGTTGGTAGTGTGCTTTTCATGAATTGTTCTTCTAGTTGTTACTGAATCTATACATTAAGCTAAATTTTGTGTTAAGTACTTTACCTGGATTATTGTTGATCTTTACCATAATCCAATGACTTAGGCTGTATTATCATCTCCATCTTACAGAAGGGGAATCTGAGGCTTAGAGAAGTGATTTACTTGCATTAGTTAGATAATAAGGGTTGAAACTGAAGTCATCCGCAGATAGTGTGACAGAGGAACCCACATTTCAAAATCATGTCTCGGGGATGTTTCTCACCTGGACAATTGTGACATCCTCACTGCCGTCCAGTCTCCGACACTCTCTCCCCATGGAAACCTCCAGATGAGGTTTAACAAATCTTGACTTCATGCTATTTAAATATGTGCAAACCAAAAGTAGTGATAAATTCTCACCTTTGTTGCTGTCTTAAAACTGTTAAACTCAAGCTATGAAAGTAACATGATTCAAATGGATCCCTGTAGATTTAATCAGACAGGCAACGCTGTGTTGAAAATTGATCATTCCATATCGGATTCACAGCGAGTTTCAGAGATGTAGAAATCACTTGATATTGACTGGATTATGTAGACACTGCACCTGAGGACCCAAAGTCCAGAGCATCATGACCTGGACTCTGATGGCTGCTTCAGCCCCATGTCCCAGCCCCTGTCCACTTCTTTGCACTTGACACTCCGGCCACAATTCAAAGTGGGGAGATGCTGCAGCGTGCCTTTGGGCATGCACTGCTTCCTCTGCCTTGTGTGCTCATCTGCCATCACTTGCTAAGGTAGCAGTCCCCCTGAGACGTCTTCCAGTTACTCCCAGAAATGCATCCTTTCAACTGTGTACCTCATCGGTGTTTCTAGGATACCACATCATAATTGCTTTGAAATACCTGTCTTTCCAACTAACTTCTTAAATAAGAGCAAGGACAACTGAGACATGTGATCATTTTCATTCTGCTCCTACATAGTCAGAGAGGGAAGCAACTTGCCTAAAGTCACACAGCTGAGTCCCCAACAGCACCATTCTTATCCATTTGATTGTTTCCTTCTATGAAAGCGTGGTTCCAAGGAATGGTGCATTTCTTTCACTGTCCATTTCTTTTGGTGACTTAACACCTGAAGGAAGTCTCAAATAGCTCAGGCTCTGCTGTAGTGCTGGTGATTTTACAGGGAACCTCGAATTTGTGCTTGCCTTTATTCAGGCCTCAGTTTTCTCATCAGCGAAAGAAGGTTTTGGGGCAGATGGCACCGAGCCTGTTTTGATCCCATCCGATGTGTACATGTGGCTCGTGGCCCCTGGGTGACCTCGTCACGTCAGCAGTCCAGGCTTTGCCGAAATAACTGTGGGACTGGGAAAAGGAAAGAATGGCTCCTTCATACAGGCCGTTTGTGTGAGGCGAGCACTATCACTGGAGGAAAGTGACTCAAGCAGATAGAGAAAGCCTGGTATCAGCGAGCAGCCCCCACCGTCCAGCTCTCCTTGCCAAAGGTGCCGTGGGCTGGGTGGCCTTCTCGACACACAGTGGGGATGGTGCCAGGCCATGCCAGGCCACTGTGGGAAAGGGAGACCAGAGTCAGCCGCAGGGATTCAAAGGGCGCAGACAGGCCCAGGTGCTCTTGCAGCCCCCAAGACATCTAGGCATCCTGATCTCAGTCTCTGCCACTTTCCCAGTTACTGTCACAGAAAGGGACTCTGTCTTGTGCTGGCCTTCCCCAGACCCGTGTCCTTCCACCTACTGTTGTCCACTGATGGGCCAGGGGACTCTCAACACTGTCTCCATCCTGCCTGCCACTTCCCAGAACAGGGAGAAATGGGCAGAAAGCATTTGAATAGCCTCAGTCCCTCTTCCTGGAGCCATGTAAGTTCCCCAACTTCTCCTGTCACTTTTCTGGGCCAATTTCATCTTAACCTTTGAAGCTTAGTTCAAAGGTCGCCTCTGCCAGGAAACCTTCCTTGACTTCCCACGGTCTAGGTTGACCTCTAAGCCTGACACTTCTACCTTGGCATCATCACTCTGTCCACTGCCTGGGTTCTGAGAACCTAGAGAAAAAAATTTCCCTCTCACCCAGTCATACATTATTAACCAAATATTTTTGTGAGCTTATTCACTGAGAGAGGCAAAATGCATAAGAGAATAAAACAAAACAAAATAAAATAGACATGGTCCCTGATGTGATGGTATGTACAGTCTACTAAAAAGTCAATTAATTTTTCATCTAATACACAAAAAATTAAAACTTACAGGTGTGAGAAACAGCACCCCATGGCAACCAGGTAGCAGGAGTATTTAATTCAGTCAGAGAGGTTGTCAGAGAAGCATCGATGGGGCTGAGGCGTAGTAGGAATTATAGACAAAAAGGGTCCAGGAAAGTCCTCCCCATCTCATTGATCCGTGTCCCACCAGCACATCTGAAGTCCTAAAACCAGATAAACACACAGTAACGTTATAATTGTTGAAGCAACATTTCCTACAAATGGGCTCTGAGGCTGCAATCTAGGTCCTACTTTGCTCCATGTTCCCTGTCCCTGGTTCTGGAATATTTTCATTTCACTGTCATCTGCAAAGATGTCTGTCTTGTCGGTACAGCATCTTCTCAAGATCCAGCCTGTCATGTAGCCTTGGCCATGCTGTCTGCTGCAGATTTTCACATGTCCTCTCTTGGCGAGGGTCCCCAAAACTGCTTTCCACCAAAGATCTCTTGTGGATCTCTTTTTTTCCTTGTCTTTTGTCCCCATGCACACAGTATGTCTGACCTTCCTGACCTTCTTTTCAACCATAATTTTAGCCATTGCAATTTCTAGCTTGTCAGTAGAGGTCTTTGGAGCGTGCTCCCTATTTGTCCAATGCCTCCCTACCTCCAGGGAACAGGATTAATTCTGAGACCCAGACAACCTTGATTAATGCAGCAGACCAGCCATGCCCAGCAGCCCCTTGAGATGCTACCCAAACTTTCTTAATATTAGATTCATCACAGCCGAAAACACATTTGGTTAATCAACTCTCTTTTTTCAAACTGGAGCCACTCTGATAAAGATTGAAAATGTGCCCCTATTGTAAGTAGCTACTGTTTCCAATTACATATGCTTCTCCCAGCCACCATGCAATCTGTTCACTTCATGCTGGTTTGCAAGAGCTGTTCACACCAAACCATTGACAGCCACTATCTAAACTAAAACCATCTGCTTAGCCATTTGCCATGCATGCTGGGGCTTGCAGGCTTACCCAGTTGAGGCCCTGTGGAGCAGTCTATAAAACAAGCATGAATTAACGCAGCCTGTTTTTATTAAATGTCTTGCAACTGATGGGAAGATGGACAAGCCTGTCTGGCAAGGATAATGGCCAGTCCTCAGCATCTGAAGACTTGGATGGACTCCAGCAATACCCTGCATCTCAAGACCATCGAGTATTTCAGGAGTGTGGTTGTGCTTAGAACCTATTCAGCTATAAAAGGCTTTTAAAAAGATTTTATGGTTTCTCCTCTTTCTTGTGAAAAATGTAGCCATAACGTATGTGCCTTCTGTGTTCATTGCTATTACTTACATGGAGACTCAGGGGGAAGCAGCTAAGAGGGACTCAGAACTGTAAGGGAGCTCCAATATCTTCTGTTGCTGTTACCAAATCCAGGGCCTTTTAGAATCAAGGTGGCCGACACAAGAGTCAGAATCAGGTCTGGCTTATTCATAAAACTTAAATAATCTTCCCTGCACTTTTTCTAAACACCTTGACCAAAGCGTAAAGACCTGGGGAAGAGGATTATCTTCACCCAAATGATAAATTCTGACCTTTGTGTCTGAAGCTTATTCTGGACATTGGAGTGGAAAATGTCAATGGCTAAAGCCAGGGCGTCCACCAATAATTAAGAAAATTCAGCATACACTCTCTCCTCTGATTCCAGGGCCATCAAGCAACTTTCTCATATTTTGCCTTTATAGGCAGAAGAACTAGCTGTAAATAAAAATGGGCTCTTAAGCAAAAATAGCATCCATCCCATTTGATAGTATATTTCACAATGTAGTCACACAATAGCATAATATAGTAGCATTCAAAGTTATTGTTATCTTAAATTTATTTTAAATAGAAAAATAAACTCACAAAAGAGAGTTCAAAGAAAAATCCTGCCCCTACCCCATTGCAAGGGCATCCAGAGTATTTAACGCCCATCAGTCAATTACAATGGAGTCTGACTGAAATAAGTGGGCTGGCCATAGTGGCACAGTCAGACTGACTAGTGACTGTGTTGGTCAGTTTTCCCATTGGTGGGACAAAATACCTGACACAACTTAAAAGAGAAGTTTATTTTGGCTCATGATTTCAGAAATTTCAGTCTACATTTGGCTGCCTCCAAGGCAGAAATGACATGGTGAAAGGACATAGTCAAGGAAAGCTGCTCAACTCATGGTGGCTGGAAGCAGAGAAAAATAAAGGGACCAGAAACAGAAATACACTCTTCCAGGTCACATCACCAGTGACTCACTTTCTCCATTTAGGCACCACCTCCTAACAGCATATTTACCTGTGAACTCTGCGGATTAATCTGGTGATGAGTATAGCACCCCCATGATCCAGTCATCTTCCAAAAGGCCCACCTTTGAATACATGAGAATTTGGGGGAACATTTCAGATCTAAACCACCTCTATCTCTACCACCTCTATGTTTTATTTGCTCAAAATTAGATGTGTGAAAGGGTTTTAACTTGAGTCATATCCTTGCCTTTGTTGATATGCTTTTTAAAATTACATACTGAAATTTTTGCAAACATTGTTACTTGCATCAGTTTTATGAATTTTGCTTTTGTATTTGCTGCAAAACTGCATTCTATTAGTCTGATATATTGGCTAATTTATCAGTCAGTGGTGGTCATTTGCTCAGCTTTTACTCAGACAAAATTTCTCTGGACTCTAGGAGTCTAAAGATAAGGAATAATGTGGTCACTCTGCAGAAAGCTCACGCTCCAAAGGTGAGGGACTTTGTCCTTTGTATTATTTAATGTTCTGTATATAAAGTCCTAAGCCAGGAGTTAATTTAAAAATACAGCCACAGAGAAAAGGGAAAAGCCAGCCAAGTAGAGCTACAACAATCCCCCAAGCAAAGGTTGATATTCTTTCGGCAGATTTACAGTTTTTGCTGCGCAGACAATAAGAATTATTGAATTTTAAACTGTATTTCCCACTGCTGGAAAACTCAGAGCCCAATAAGATGCTCCACCACTGAGGCCACTAAGGAAAATTCCATTATCTGTGAAAGTTCCCAGTCTTTCCTCTTCCCTTTTTTTGGTTCTACTCCACCATTTATTTCTTCGTGAATTTTCATATGCCTGGCTTTTACTGTAAACTGAGTCAAATAATTTTTTTGGATACAAACTAAAGTGACATAAATATGTTATGTGCATTTTTAATAAACAAAATTTGGTTTATGCTGTTTGTTCAGCCCAAGTAAAAGAAATTCCAGTTCTGATAGCTGAGAAATTGTAACCTTTTTTGTTCATTCATGCCGTCTTTTCTGACCTGCTGTTTTTCTTTCCATGTTGTTTTGTTGAGCTGATAAGTGTGTTGATTAGAGGATATTAAAATTAATATTCTCCATTATTAATAGGTTCATTATGTCCATTTCTAGGAATAAAATTATGGTTTTTGGATTATTGGACCCACCATACATCTCACTCCAGAAAGAACCGCGTTTATGAAAAAAATCAACTAACAACAAATGCTGGCGGGGTTGTGGGGAAAAAGGAACCTTCCTCCACTGTTGGTGGGAATGTAGACTGGTTCAACCACTGCGGAAATCAGTGTGGAGATTCCTCAAAAAACTAGAAGTAGAGGTTCCATTTGATCCAGCTATTCCCCTACTGGGGATCTTCCCAGAAGAATTAAAATCATCATGCCACAGGGATATATGCCCAACCGTATTAATAGCAACACAATTTGTAATAGCTAAGTCTTGGAAACAGCCTAAATACCCAACAACCAATGAATGGCTAAAGAAAATGTGGCTTTTCTACACAGTGGAGTACTACACCACCATAAAAAAGCATAAACTAGAGTCATTTGTATGTAAATGGATGTTCCTTGAGAACATACTATTAAGTGAAATAAATCAGACACTCATGAGTACACATCGAGTTGTTTCTCTGATATGAGAAACCATAAGTGTAAATAAGGACAAAGAGGTGCAATAGATATTATATAAAAGGAAGATAATATACAAAGGAGAGGAGTACTAGAAGGAGGGGAAGGGGAAAAGCAGGAAGGAAAAAACGGAAAAAAAGGGAAAAGGGAAATCATGGAGAAATGTGAATAAACCTGCTGTAAATAGGGAGGGAGGGAACAGACGGGAGGGGTGAGGAAGAGGGGGGAGAACCAAGATACACCCTGTACAGGTACAAAATAATTATGATGAATGTGATCATTATATGTACAGTGTACCAATACATGTTCGTGATTAAAAAATAAAATTAAATAAATAAGGTGATGTTTATTCCATTTTACTAATGAACGAGAAGTAGGAAGGACCTTAAGAACAATGAGTTTTTCTGATTTTTTTCTTTCTTATTCATCTTTTTCTTCAGAGTATAGTACAGGGCATCACACGGAGTAACTGCTCAGAAAAGTGATCTGAGTAAATGGATACACGAACGAATAATTGGATAACTTTGTCCCTATGCTTACAGTTATATTTGATTTTAAACTCTTACACTCTGAGTAATTTCTAATAACTACATTCTGCCAAAGCACACAATTGTAAAATGAACACAGGTCAATCAGAATGGACAATTTTAAAATCTGGATATAAATGTACACATCTGTCTGTAGATAGGCAAATGCGTACATATGTGTGTATGTACGTGAGTATGCACATATCCCTATATATCATACAGTTGCTTGCTTTTGCTTGGATTTAGCCAGACTACTTTCTATATAGATGCTGCCAGAGAAAACACAAAACCACCTCCCATAAACCCTTGTACTTCAATTATTAATCTCACTTCGCCTTATTCCTGACGTCCCTCTTTCTGACAGGTCTCATCAGAAGCAGCCTGATGTGGAAGAAGGAACACAGCTAGCGATGCCATGCAGTTGAGTGAGTCCTGGCTTTGTCCCCCGTTCACGATGACCTCAGTGAGTTACATAGCCTCTTCAACTTCAGACTCCTCATTTAAAAACAGGAAACCGTGCAGAACTGACAAAGGAAGGATGTGTCAATAGCAGAGAAGGCTTCAGTGAAATGGTTTGTGAGCTACATGATTATCTGCCACCACATTTGCCTGGGCGCCCGGGGCTCTCAGTGTCTTTGCTGTCACTCAGGCCAGGTTTTTGGACACCAGCCCCAGTTCTTTATCTCTCCTCTCTCTTGCAGAAGCTGTCAAGGGGTAATTCCCTTTGGTAGCGTCTCTGCCTAGTGCCACAGTCTGTACAAGCACATTCACACACGTGCAACTGGATGTTCATAAAAACTTCACAGAGGAGTGTCCCTGTTGTACAGATAAAAGAATCTTGATGACATTAAACACAGCTCTTGGTGCGAGAAAAGGGATTTTTTCAACCCTTTGAAGACATCACTCAAGTACCATGTGGAGTTGGGCCATGGATAAGTCCACAACAAACTTCAGAGAGACCTGAAGACTGAGGAGGAAATAAATTATGGGGGAAAATGCAGTAGTAAGAGAAGACAGACAAGAAATACCTATTATGGAAATAGAGTGGCTCTTTCAGTGGTCTTTCAAAAATGACAGGAAACAACAAGGTCTGGGTCCTGTCTTGTTGGGCCACTCTGACTTGGCCTACCCATCACTCTTCTCAGCCTGGGAACACTGAGAACTTAGAGACACCTTTATGAAAATAAAAGGCGGCTCCGAGAGATGAATTCACTAACTTGTCATCACTGAAGCATTCTTTGCTACTCAGGTCTATAATAAACCTGACTGAAAGCAAATTTGGTTAAGTTGGAACCTTCCTTTTTGCCACCCTTCAAATCTGGAATTTATCTTCTCAGTCTGCCCTGCCTCACATACTTCGATAATATCTAGGAAGAGAAGTGACAAGTGTAAAGGTCTCAGTTATCCAATTTAATTGAGTACTAACTATGGGCCGGGATCGAGTAGAGCTTTGTGTATTAGGAACTTTCATTTAGCCCAGTTTGAGGGCATTTAAGTTGACTGATTTTTGCTTTTTGGTATTTTGTTTTTGCCATCATAAGTAAAGTTGAAATGACCATCTTTGCCCACAGAGCAGATCTTTTCCTTGGGACAACTCCCAGGAAGTGACACTAATTATTCACTCAATGCTTGGACACAGTTTTAAGATCCTTGATGCAGATTAATAACTTGCTTTCTAAAAGATCTGGACCATGGTGCACCCTGAGGTCAGCAGGGCATGTGCTTGTTAGAGTTCCCAAAGCCCTGCTGACACATACTGTGGAGCAGGGAGAGTACCGGAGGATGGCTTTTCAGTGATAAAGATGCTGGCCTGACATCAGAAGCCTGGTCTCTGCCCTGCCATTGAACCTGTGTACCTTGGGGCTCTCTGTACGTGTCTCTCTCTGTGTTTCAACTTTGGGGGGCAGAACAATTTTGGAGGCATTTTCAATTCTAATTTTCCTTGACATTTTGGGGGAATAGAAGACTTCAGGCAACAGGTGGCTCAGAAACTAAAAATGTTTTACTGTCATGTCTCTCTAGTTGTATGTAAAAAGCAGCTGGGGAGTTGTGTTTTAGACATAAATTCGAGTTTAAAACTATCTTCCCTAGTTACTATATGAGAAATCTTGAAAATTCATTTTTCTTTTCTGAGTTCTATGTATAGAAAACAGGGTACATGGTGGGAATTCAATAAATATTAGTACTTTTTACAAAAGAGAATATAATTCTTACCTTCTTCCTGCTCTTGAGTGAAAAGTAGTGGGGTTCTCCCAGACATTCGTAAGTGAATATTCAAAGATGCTGAGCACTACAGGCCTAGGGATTCTGGTTTTTTTCCCCCCAGGCACCTACAGCTTCCAGCATCTCTCAGCACACTTGCCCACCTTGAGCACTGTCCACCGAAGTCCATGTGTTTTCAGATTTAAAGTGAGTTTGAAAGTTCCACGTGAACCCACGATGTTAACTAGAGGCACCATTGCATGGGTACAAATCTGTGCCTGATATCATGGGTTGTCCTCAGCGGCTTTGATGTTGCAAAGATTTACTAATGGTTCTGTCAGTTCAGGGAGCTCTTTGAGCCAAACGCTGACTGATCAAGTGATGAATTCATTCGGCAGGTTTGCATCTGTTCCCCACACATTTGCGGTGTGTATCTCCTTGGGTGATAGAGTTCAGAGATGAATAAGCATTAATCCCTACCACTTGAGTTCCCAGGCTAGTGGGTGAGAGGGCCAGGTAAACAAATAATTGCACACAATGTGATAAGTGCTATAATAGAAGCACGTTCAGTGGCCCTGGAGAAAATAAGGAAGGGAGTGATTAATTAGGTGGGGGACAGAGGTTGAGACAGGCCTCTCAGAGGACGTGACATTTAAGCTGGTTCTTGAAATCTGGATAGAAATGTACTAAATAAATGATGAAAAACGTTGCCTCAATAGAAGAAATAGCTAGAGCAAAGGTATAGAAGTTTAAAAATAGTTTATTTGTGTGGAAGTCAGATAGGAAATGTAAAAAAAAAAAAACCAAAATAAGACAAGTAATCTAAGTAAGGGCTACATTATAAAGGGCTTTCAATGACAGGTTAAGAGGCTTGGAAACCATACTGTACATTTACAGTGTCTAATATGGTAGCCACTAGATATGCATGGCTCTTTAAATATTAACTAATTAAAACTAAACAAAAATCAGATCCTTGGTATACTAACTATATTTCAGTGCACAGTAGGTATATGTGGCTGGTGGTTGCTGTATTAGAAAGAGCAGGTAGCATTTACATCACCACAGAAAATTCTATGATAGTGCCTTTGTGACATAGAGTGAGTGATGGGTTTTAAGGAGACAATCATGGACAGTTTTGTTTGCAGTGTGTAGAACGGATACAGGGTGGGTAAGAGCAGAGGCAGGGAAACAGTGAGACAGGTACTGCCACACTCTCAATGAGACACAATGAAGACTGGAACTGTCAGTAGGCAAGAGGGAACCAAGACCATCTTGGAGCAAAAACAGTATCAAGAGACCAAACCGTGGTCATCAATGCACTTTGCCAACCAGAATCTGATGGGCGTTGAAGAAGAAATCAATCTCTAGTGCTGTCATGAACACTCTTTGGCTTGAAGCCTCGATCTCCAAGCACCTCCTTGGCTCCAGCTCACGGGCAAACTCCCAGGAGCCTGCAAGCCCTCTGCAGTTTCTGTCTGGCCTCTGCTTGCCTCTGTTTTGTCATCCCACTGGGTTTTAACCAGATGAGTATCTTGTGTGGGCCCCTTCTGCACCCATGGCGACTGAAGTCTGGAAGAGGATTTTATGACCGACCCACATGTCTGTTTTCTCTGAGTGTCTGGGTTCCATGGTTATAATGGAGTAATGGATACCTCCGAAAGGCAGTGGCAGACTGAAGGATAAGATGTGGTTCCTTGTCACTTCCTTTCCTGATTAGGATCTTTGTGAAACATAAACAAATTACTTCCATTCCCAGTTGACAGGAGGAAGGGCTGTACTCTGTGGGGGAAGTGGCTGAGGACACTGTGATAAGGAATGTAGACTATTTCTCCCAGGAATGCAAAGATGGCCTCAGAGGCAGCTGTGGTGGTGCTGTGGGTAGTTTACTCACATTCCAGAAAACAGGGCTCAATATGGACTGTTCAGAACCTTGTCACCTTGATCCAGGCTCTACTTCTTACACACACTTGCTGTCTTGTGTCTCTCCCTCCCCTCTCGGTCCAGTGAGAAATACTGAAGAGTGCACAGGAGAAATGCACCCTCCAGAGAAAGAAGGAAATTCTCTGATGGTGATTCTCTAGTCTTCTGAAACCCTACTCATCTTCAAGGTCTAGTTCAAGTACCAGCTGCTTTGTGAAATCTTCAGATCTCTAATCCTCAAATAGATTATTTGTACGAACATTTGTTTGATGAATACCAACTGCAATTGTACGCTGATGTTCTTGCATGTCTCTCCTGCGTAAGGAGCATTTGTGAGCTGGGTTTGGCCTACATCAGATTTGCAGCCCAAGGACTTCCTTGAATTCCATTTTTTAAAATTTTATTTTAATAGTACATTTTAGATGTAGGTAGCGATAACATTCATCATGGGGGGTTTGTACCTGTACATGATACATCCTGTTGCTTCTTTTTTCCCATTCCCCTCCCCTCCCTTCACTCCCTCCATTTTTTAAAGGTTCTGTAAGTTGTATGAATTGTGGCAGCATTGTTTCCATTCTATCTGGAGGAAGGCAAATCAGGGAAACTGCAGGAAAGAGTTACATAAGAACCTTAGGGGGAAATATATATTTCTTATGTGTGCTTTTTGTTTTATCATCCATTTACGCATTCACACATTCACTTTTTATTCACTTATTCATTGAGCCAGGAATGGCTCAGTTAGAGGGATGTACCAAATACTAGTGAAAGGAACCAGAGAGAAACACTCACTCTGTTAAATGAAGAGTGTGGACTCTAGACTTCAACTTCTGGCTCTGTGATTAGTAGGCAGGGATCTTGGACATCTCATGTCTGTAAACCTCAATGTTCTGATCTACAGATTGGACACAGTTATTTTGGAGGAAAATGTGAAAATATTCACAAAAATCTAGGTGCAATATCTGGAGTAGAGTACTTGTTCATCAATGTTGTTTTTCAGACCATTAATTTGGTCAAGTGATCGGGGCCATTTTCAACTTCTCTGCATGGCCAGATAAACCAAAGGTATTAAAGCAGCCAAGTCAAGATACTCAGATCTCATTGATGAGTATTTTAGACAATCCAGTCTTTGATCAGATGTAACACACATTCTCCTGAGTTTCGCTCCTGGTAAAAATCAAATATGAGTCGGACTCTATTTTTACTTTCTTGTAAGACAGAAAACTGTGAGTAGCGAGACAGTGAAATGTAGTTACTTGGGGCTAGAATTGCTGAAGTCTTTATCACAAACTTTCACTGAAAACACATCCATTGAGACACAGACTCCTAAAAGAAACATAGAAATCTTTTGAAAGTGGAAGCCCATAGTGATGGTGATTACTCTGTCATCAGTAGGCCAATAGGGAGTTAGTATTATCCTGATTGCAGAAGATGGTTATTGATAATTATGTTGTTAGTTAAAACAGGAAAGAGATGCTGTGTTGCCACCTCAATTTAATTCGTCAATGAGACAGACAATACAATACAGGGATACTAACCAGTTAAGACACAGTGTAATCTTTTCCACAATGGCATAGGAAAAGGTTGTCTGGTTTATATGCTCAATGACTCCTCCTTTCACTTAGAACAAGAACCAATCACAGGCCATGTCAATTTCTGATGTTTGTCCAAAGAGGAAAAACAGGATTATTTGTGGGAGGAGAGAGGGAAAACGACTCATTGACATTTTTCTCTGCAGCCTTTCTTGTACCATGTTGATTGAGAACAAACATTCTAAACAACTCATAATCTCTATGTAGGAAAAAAGCCTAATTTCTAAAATTGGCTGGGAACAATCAACTTTTCTCAAATACATTTGAAAATCATGAGACCTCCAAGTATTTGCTTTAAAGGAAAGGGGAAATGAACCAATACTTTAATAGACCTTTCTCTACTTCAAAACAATAGAGATTAGTCGTATTTAATTTGAGAAATCAAAAGTTTTTTAATCATATGTTGAAGGAAGCAATGACAGAGGCTTTTATTAGTTCCTATTTTTCTTGATTTTAAATCACAGAAAGCCATCTTGAAAAAGTTTAAGAATGAAAGAGTATGTTGCCTCCTATAATCAAAAGGAAGAAATGGCTTGAGGAACCGCTTGAAAGTAGGGGACATACCTTATTTTTCTCTATAACCCCAGCATCTTCTCTCATGTGCCAATCTGGACTAGACTAGGAGGGAAGGACACTCATGAGGCACTGAGACTCAGTCTAGATTTGTAGAGGAACTACGTAAAGTGTTGATGTTTCCATTCACTCATGGGACATATCTGATCAAAGTCTCTGGACAACTAACCCCCTTCCTATGAACTGGTGGTCAATCTCTAAATCTCTTCTGCCACAGTTCCCACCCTCTGCCTGAGTGCTTTCTTTGTCAAGAATTTCATTTCCTTCAAGGTGGCTAAATTCATCTCCTGATATTTCTATTAGAGTTCTTTTATCCTCTCTTCTTTAAAACATATTTCTTTTTTCTTTCGTTATAGACTTTTAAAAAAATGTTTATTTTACAGGTACACTTTAGGTATACATAATGATAATACAGTAGAGAATTTGCACCTTTGTATGATATACCTTGCTGCTGCTTTTTTTCCTATAGAACATATTTTTTCAATGATAACCATTATGCAACAGGTCATTCGTACTGAGATTTCAATGCTCTGGTTTTCTTTGCTTTTTTGATTTGTCTGAATTCAACTAGAATTTGTGGAGTGGCCACTAAGTATATGGAACTGTGCTAGATTCTGGGGACACACAAGTGTGTACAATATAGTCACCACCCTCAGGATTTTGTGCTATAAAATGTGTAGAGGACATAATGTTTAAATCATATGTGGTTTGAAACAAAACAGATATATATGAAGTGTAAAGGAAAAAGTGGTCAAATGTTCTAAGTATGGAGAGCATAGATATTACAAAATATGGCCACTGCTCTCAGGGAGTCCAGGAATGTACAAGGCATAAAATTATTACTCAGAATTATTATTATAATACTTATGACAATAAATGATATTAACAGCATATTGATATTTTATATAAATATTATATAACATTATCAAATAAAATTATCATAAAATGATTAGTGATTGAGACTAGAACTCTATTATATATTATTTATATTAATATATTTGTCATGTAGTCATTATATGAGTTTAATATTTACATTAATTTTTATTTCTATAAGCCTATATATAAATATATATTAGGGAGAGTGTTGCCATTTCCATACTGGCAAAAGGAGAGAAAGAGTTTCACAAAGTTCTGCCTGATCTGCTACTTTTCTCCAACATTCTGTCACCCTTATCTAGTCACCACCTCACATCCCTCCCACTCCCCTGCCTTGCTCCCCAAAGCCAATCTTACTGCTTGCTCGGGTTGGGGAAGAGCATGAGAGCTTTGCAATGGGCTGCTAGTGTGCCTGTGATAACATGTGTGTGTCAGATCTACATGTATGAATCTTCTTGGGGCTGTTTCTCCAGGAGTGAAATACAGCTTCTGGCAGAAGGGTGCAGAGTCCAGCCCCAGCCCTTCTGATGGGACCAGGGACTTCTGACGCCACCTCAGCCTGAGCCAAGGGGCAGGTGTGCGGTGTCTGAATCATTTGGCCTGGATTTCACATTCTCTCAGATCTCAGTATCACGAGGCTGGGCAGGGTCGAGAGAGGCCATCGGGGCAAAATTCTTGTGTTTTCTTTTAATTTTCCCAAAGAAGAGTAGGCAATTTTCTCCAAAATATTTTGTTAGCATCATTTAGAGCAGGCAGTTCTTCCTAAATACTGTAGGTGGAATTTAGGTGAGAGCTGTTTTTTTGGATGGGATTCTCCCCGTGTGTGTGTGTGTCTGTGTGTCTGTGTGTGTGCGCGCGCGCGCGCGCGCGCACACGTGCACTGGGGATCAAACTCAGGGCCTTGTGCTTGCCTGGACTGAGCTAAATCCCTAGCCACTGCAGGGATTGTCCCTTGATTTGCAGAGTTTTGCTTTGCTTTGTTTTGTTTTCGGTGCCGGGGATTGAACTCAGGGCCTCATGCTCACTAGGCAAGCACGCTAACTTTGCAGGTGTTATTCATTTTTGATCCCCCTGCTAAATGCAAGTAGAGCCCCTGCCAGCCTTTGAGAAAACCAGAAATGCCCTATACATTTCAGTGGAATGAGTCTGTCCTCATCTGAAAACCACTGGACAATGTCATCAAAATTGGTCGTAGTTGAATTTCAATTGTTATTTATTTAAATCATATAAGAACAAAGCACCTAAACCCTATCTTGCTCTTTAATTGTTTGCGCTGTGAAAGCTACAGGGAGGCAAAGACAGCTACTGAGGTCTTCCTCCAAATGAGAAGAAAAGATAAACAGGAAAGCAATAATATTTGCGCCCCTGGTTGCACGTTCATTCATGTTAAAACATGTACTGGATATCTGTTGCCTCTGTTCTGGGGGCTGTGAATCAGACACTCTCACCCGTTTGCAGGGCAGAAGCGGGTACAACTACCTGGGGAACTCAAGAGGAAAAACGGAGACCTGGAAGTAATAGTCCAAGAAGCACTTGGAAGAATTGTGATAGCTAGAGATGGGTGTTGCCTGGAAGATAACAACCCAGATAGGGAAAGCTGAAGTGTGAGATGACAGATGCTCTGCTTTGACTAGAGCAATGAGGGAGCACACACTGAGTGTGGGGCAGACATTGGAAAAGTGGGAATAAAATGGACAGACTTTGGGAAGTTTGGTTTCCATTTGGTTGGTCATTGAAGGGACTTTGAAGGGGCATTCTTGTACCCAATCCAGAGGCTGCCACATACTTGAAACTATTTCTCAGGCTTCTTCCACCACTCCTGTGCTCCACTTACAAGCACGCACTTGCACGCATACGCATGGACGTGCACACATGTCTCTCATTTCCCTTTTCCATATACACTGTCCTTTTTCCATTTATACTTATGGGAACTATTTTCTAGTTTAAGAAGAGAAGACTATGACTGCAGATACAGGTTTAATTTAGCCATCACTGTGATTTGTATAAACTGAATTGACTGTGTGTAGGTCTGGCGGGTGCACTCCAGCTAGCTACAGCCTCCATGCTTGCTAATCGACACTCGCCATTCTTTCCCAGGCGCCCTTCATGATGAAAGTCCTTTGCTCAACCTTCAAGGCCTCTCATGATGTGGTCTTTACACATTGTCCCAGTCTCCTGCAGCTGCCCTCATAGGCTTCACCCCAGCCATCTTTAGATGCATCATTTTATTTCATTTTCCTTTGCCCAATTTTCAGGATTAATTTCCAGTCCTTTGGCTCTCAACTCACATATCGCCTCCTCTAGGAGTCCTCCCTGGGCCTGTAAACTAAATCAGATGTTATACATCTGACATTCCCCACACCATCCTGATTGCTTTCAACTCAGTTCCCGGCCTACATCCTGACAGTCTTTTAAACTATTCCAACTCATTTTGTTGTTGTTGTTGTTTATTGCCTAAATTCTTCATGTGGCCATATAGCTACAGGGTTTTCCCAACATTTCTTTTTTACATATGAATACATGCTTCCCATGCTTCTCCAACCACCCTGACCGTCTTCCAGTTCCTGCTTGCCCTAGAAACTTTCCACCTTATTCCTCTGTACCCAGAACGCAGTTCTCACCTTCACTCTGCTACCTACCCATCAATCAACCTCCCTTCACTAAATCACCCCCTGTCGTCTTCTAGGTCTCAGCCCAGTGATTATTTCTATGTGTTTAATTATACCAGTATCTGTTCCTCTGTATCTATTTGGGCAGATTTTTTAAAAATTATTATATCTACTCCAATACATTGTAAGCTCAAGAAGGGAAGATACTGTATGTTTTTGCTCACCATTGAGCATCCAGTAAAGCATCTACCACATAGCTGTTCCAGGGGCTCAATGGTTATTCATCGTCAAATAAAAACATAAATAAGTTTGCTTCACATTGTCTGGAGCCATACATTCTGTGTCAGGGGATTTGAATGACCTCTCACTATAATGACTGATTAAAAACAAACAAACAAACACGAAAAAGAACTCCAACTAACCCTTAGTCTGCAAAGCTCTTGTCAAGGAAAAAAAAAATACCACAGTAAATTTTAGAGCAGAAATTAAAAACGGAGGTTTTGAAAGAATTTTGTTTTTCTTCAACAATGAGATTTATTGTGTGCATGAGAATTTACACACAGACTTGGCTCCCAAAGGATGTTATCACTGACTCATCAGGGGAGATTTAAAAATGTGGTTTCTAATCAAATCATCGGGGTAAGCTATCAGGTGCTTCCTATGAATTCTGTGGTAATTAAGATTCCACCATGAGATATCAGTCATTAGGAGCTTTTCTCATAATCCTGTCAGTTCTCCTGGAAATAAAGTCACTTAAACCACTCTTCAGCCACACTGATTTATTACAGCTAATGACCCGGGGCCACAATTATGATTCCATACTGACGAAATGCTTTCTGGTAACTCCTTTACTCAAGAGACCAGAGAATGAATTTACAATTCTCAGATCGGGTCTTGGTTGTACTCGCTTCTGAACTTGGAAGCAAAACACAATATCAACTTGAAAACAAGCAATCTTTGAACTCCACCTTTCTGTACCAGTCTCTTAAGGGGTGTGAACTATAGGAAGAAGTAAAAAAATTAGAGAGCTGGGGTCTATTTCTCCTGTCCGGCTTCTAAGGAAACTCTTACCACTAGCTACCTCATCCAGCAAGGAGGGCAGAAGAGGCTGAACTTGAGCTGTGGCCTTCAATCGAGAACAGACTGTTCTGGCCAGAGGAACAGGCACGTTACCTAACGATGACCCTCCTCTCGGCAAAGCAGCAAGAACAGGGCTGAGAGAAGTGACAAGGTTGGAATCAATGAGCAGACTGACAAAGCACACTTCCGACTCATGTAAGTAATGAAGCCCAGGATGAGGACATCTGCGTCTCTCTGGCATCCTGCTCTGCTGCTCATCTGGTGCTTCTAAATTCCTCCTATTTTTTTCCTGACAGCAGTGTTCACCTAAACATCTTGTCTTCTTCCTGAGTAAAGCCCATGGATCTGGCAGTATTCATTCTCCAGTCTTCACCAGGATCAAACATCTCAGGCCTCTTTCCTTTACTTGCAAAGCCTCTTCTGCCCTCCACAAATACACACTATACAAAGAATTTTTATCATTGCACTTGACCTCCAAAGACATTCCTTGGCCATAACACAATGGATGGATGTTAACGGCATGGTAGACCCCACTGTGCTATAACAGACAGAAATATTGGCTCCGCCAGGCAGACGCTTGGCATTGAGCGTTTTCTCCACACCACCGTCTTGGCAGTCACCAATGATCTCTCTGAAATACGCTTCCTACTTTGTCAGTTCCCCTTCCCATTAAACAGTCTTGTATGTTACCACAATGTGTTTAAGAAAATTCGTCGACCTTCATCCCCTCTTCTCAGTGTTACCCTCCAGCATTCTCCCCGGCCCTCCTGCCCTACACTCCCCCGCACCTTCATTGTCCCCACCACAGCAAGCTATTTTGTCTCTGTGCTTTGCCAATATTATTCTGTCTGCCTGAATAAACTTACACTCGCACATCTTCACTGTCAAGACATTTCTGCCTTCAAAGCAGGTCTCAGGCTCTTTGTCTTCCTGTCTTCCCCATGCTTTCTACTCTGAGATGTAAAGATTCCTTTTTCTGTGTTATTTTTGCTTCTAATTCTCCCTCTCCTCTGTTTCTAAAATTCCATTAGGGACACAAAAAACTTGAGAATACCAGATTCAAGTGGAAAGGGAATCTGGAAGCCAAAATTAAGTTATCACAATGAAGAAGGATATGATAAACCCGAAGTATAAATCATTTAAAGAGCAAAATAAAATATATATAATAGAAAACATGGAGATAGATCTTTTGCAAATGGAAAGAGGACCAAGAGATAGAGGGAAGAGGGAGGAAGGAGGGTAAGGGAAAGTAAGAAGAATTAAGATGTTTGATGTTCATGTACCCACTCTTCATGTTGAATGTAATCATTATGTACTGCAAACATGTGCTAATAAAATTAAAAATTAAAAAAAGAGGGATGACAAATCAGAGTGTATGGCCATACTATCCACTGAGCATGACTGAAATGGGCATGTGAAGTACAGTACCCAGAGTCAAAGTGATATTTAAGACTAAGACCAAAGAGGATTCTGAAGCAGGAGGATGCAAGTTTGAGGCCAGCCTGGGAAATTTAGTAAAATCCTGACTCAAAATAAAATTTAAAAAGGATTGGGAATGTAGCTCCATGATAGAATACTTGCCTAGCAGGCATGAGGTCCTGTGTTCAATCCCCAGTACCACAAAAACAAACAAACAAACAAAACGACCCAAGACAAAACAACAAAACCAAACCAAGCAAAACAAAACAAAGGTTCAACCCAGGAGATCACAGACAGGGAGAAACCAGATACCTAAAAGCTAGACAAGAAGAAAGAACTGTACAAAATACTATGAGAATCTGAAAGAAGGGAGGAAACACTGTTTTGGGGGAAGGTTAGCAAAGATGGGTTTTTAATGAAGAGATGATATTTCAACTGAATTTTGATGGATTTGTACTTGTCAATCTCAAAAGGAAAAAAGGACCTCCTAATCCTCTGTCACTGGTGTCCTCAGAAGCCAGAGAGATAAATGGATAATCATACTAGAGAGCAAGGAAATAGCAGCCATGGTCATCACTAGAAACGTTTTCACTGCAATTTGCAACTTTGACAACCATTTGTAATTTGCCATCAGATTGTACGAAAACAATAATAAAAATTATCTAGAGTTTTTCTTCAAGCTGATCCATATTTATACATGTATAAGCTCATGGACTCAGGGAAATTTGTAAACTCTGATCCCCAAATCATAATGAGGAGCTTATTGGGGCATTCTGCTATAATGATAGCATCTACTCTTTATACAGAGACTTACCGTTGTAAGAATAACAGCTGGAAACTTGAGTGTATTTGTCAGTATTGTCCAAGCGTTATCTTATTTAATCTTCATAGCAATTCTATAGCTAAATCCTATTAACCACATTTTATAGATTATAAAATAGACATAGAGAAGATATAGAACTCAGCCAAAGTCATATGGCACAAACTTTTGAAACTAGGCAAGGTGCCATAAGACCCCAAGCTGTTCACCTGTCTGCTGAATTCCCTCGAATGTTTCTAAATGAGGAGAGGGATGATTTGGTACAGAGAGTTATATGTAGGGAACTATTCTAATGCTAAGTTTTTTTCAACCCAAGACAATGCCAAGGACTTCAGTAAGACCATCTGGAAAGCCTTGAAGTGTGCTTCCTAGAGTTGGTTCCCTGATGCTGGTGTCTTACATGCCCGGGAAATCCAGGGAGTGAGAGATGAAGAGCTGTAGGGTAGAGCCAGGAGAGTGTGTTTGCTTTGGCATCAGTCTGCTTTCTCAGCAATTAGAACAAGAGCCTGAGAGTATTTCCTGCGGCCCGGCTGTGAGCCATGTGTGACTGAAAAGCTGTGGGCGCAGGTGGGCAGGGGGATGAAGTGGAGAGAGCAGATGAATCTTCCATCCGACTGTTCAGTTACATGGCAGCTGGAATCTTAGGACTGAGGAAAGAGCTGAGAGGAACCAGCTGGTGGGATATTGTCCAAAAACTGCCAGGATGCGAGGCTAGGTCAGACCCTCCAAAGAGCCCACACAAATGCCCAGTAAAAACTCGACTGTGGAGATTTGCCTGATCTAGAGGGTTCAGAGTCAACTTCAAATGGAATCCATTTTTTAAAAGCATTCATTTACTTTTTATATTGCCTCCCTCTTCCTCCTCAACCTCAGGCTTTGGGGAAATCGAAAGAGAAGCCAGTGGAGGGCAGGAAGGGGAGTTGTCAGTAAGGGTAAGGTCACAGGGTAATTGGAAATGTCTAAGGCAGAGAAATGAGGACTACATCCATGTCCTTCATTCCATGCAAGGCTTCAGAGCCAAGCACCCAAATGGGGGAAGGAGAGAAACCAAATTCAGTATCGCGATTCATCTCTGGATACAAATGCACTCAGAACTAACGCTGTAATTTCAAACTAAAGGGCCTATTACACTCTGATCTACAAGAAAGTAAACCGTGAAGGCCTGCTGGAGTAGAAGAAAATTCTCTTGAACTACTACTTTCAAATATATTAGCAATTCTTTTCCTATCCTCCATATCCCTCACTTTTCTTTCATATTTCTCCTCTTTCCTTAATGATGACTTTTGGAGAGAATCTGATCCTCAAGCTCACTAAGTCATTCTCCTGCTGCATTCACTCAAATCTCTTTTTCTCCAATAGATTTGTACCATATCTTCTTTTCTTTATGGAGTTATATTACTTTTCTAGAGTCAATGGTTTGTAAGAGAGAAGATTTAGTACAGGACAAGTACAAGTTACAACATTCATACACACAGCAGCCAAATGCAGGAAGAGCACAGAACATCCATCTATGCACTGGAGACCTGGAAGATCCAATCAAGGGCCGGGAGCCAACAGCTATGTCTCGTGTACAACGTATTTGCACTAAAAGGCTGAAGAAATCTATACTGGAACCATGATATGAATCTCCCAGCAGAGATGAAGACCAGAGCTCCCCTGAAGCAAATAGCAGCCATCCTTAACAACAGTAAGGCCCTGAGCTCCTTCTGTGATGAGAACAGCTGAGTTCCCTTCAGGAGAACCAGCTGCAACAGAGCTTCTCCTGGGAAACAGCCACCTGCTATCTTCTGTGCCTGTTCTCATTTGTACTGTGTTGGCAATAACCTTCAGGTGGATCCTGTATGCCCTGAACCACACCAATGCAGTCAGCTGGGCGTTCCTGCTTAAGTTGACCACAATAATAAGTCCACCACAGAGGTGTATGTTTTTATTCCTGGAATTACTACTTGGAATTTTGTGTCTTCTCAGTTGCATTTATATAACCTATTCTTTTTTCTTTAACAATATTTTTTGCATGTTTTAAATTCTCATCTCTGCGGTAATTTTACTTTACGTATAAGGAATAGTGTCTTTCTTTTATAGTAGGTATGGTGACCTAGTTATTTGGCCTGTGAATTCAAATTCCCCTGGATAACCAACATCAAGCCCTACAAGGTATTTTGGGGTTTTTGTTTTGCTTTGTTTGTTTGTTTATTGCAGTCTGGGAAGTTGAACCCAGGGCCTTCACACTAAGCCTCATCCCAAGCCCCCTTCCTTTTTATGTGGAGCTAGGATCTCCTTAAGTCACTAAGTTGCTACAAGATGGGCTTACATTTGCACAGATCCTGCCTCAGCTTCCCAGAGTGCTGGATTACAAGCCTGCACCGCTGTGCCCAGCTCCTGAACCGTGCTTTGAGGAAGAGTCAGAAAGCCCTCCCGGAAGTGTGTGTGCCTCCTGGTGAGTTGCACCAGGGAGGGGCTGCTCTCCCAGACGGATTGCCTCTCCTTTTTTGGCTATGGAGACAGGAAGCATCTCCTTCTATCAAGAATTCTCCTTTAGGTTCTTTAAAAAATGGCACAGATCACCACCCTCTAAGTGGTAGTCTATCAGTCTAACAGTTAGAGAAGTTGGGTGAAGATGGCTGGTTGGCAAGGGCCAGTTTTCATCCCAGGCTGGCTCCTCCACTTCATCCCTGTGACTCTGCCTTGTTCTTTAAGAATCTATAAGGCAAACATGTAAAAATAAGGCGGGGGGTCTGGATGGATGGGGGAGGAGGGAGGGAAGGAAAAGGTGATGGAAAAAGGAATTAACAGGTGTTATGTACATGTACCAACTTCCCACGGGAATGTAAACATGATGTACTACATGCGTGCACTAATAAAATAAAATAAATTATTTTAAAAAAGAAAAGAGGGGCTGGGGATTTAGCTCAATGGTTAGAGTGTTTGCCTTGCAAGCGCAAGGCCCTGAGTTCAATCCCCAGCACCAAAAAAAAAAAAAGAAAAGAATCATCAGACCTGTTCTAGCTGTGGGTAAGTTCTAGCCCTCAGAAAACCTCCTTAGTTACAACAGGAAAGGACATTTAAGAGCATCAGTGCAAGCCCACAGAGGAAGAGCTCTGGAAGGGACCCTTTGCTGAGTGGTGGCCAGAATGAGAATGCTTTCCTAACTTGTAGGCTCGTTCCTTATTCAGAGATGCTTAGGAAGTTAATTAATAGCTTAGAAATCAGTAGTCTGTGGTAATCGTTAGTTATTAGACTTCGGCCAAGTTGCCGACTTCTCTGAGTCACAGCGTCTTCATCAGTCAGATGCAGATAACAGCTGTACCTCACGCCACCGCGAGTGAATTGCACGTAAAGGCCGCGGCGAGGCTGAGTGAGCCCAAGTTGGGGAGCAGCCAGCACAGTGCAGGCAGCACCTCCAGTGCCCTGGGCCGGCCAGCCTCCTGCACCTCCGTGTCCCAGCTTCTTTAGTTCTTCACTTGGTAGGTTGAATGGTGGTTCTTTTCATGACCTGTGAGTGTAGCGGGTCTGAGTCCCTGGAATAATTGCCATGCACTGTAGGTCTGTGTCCTGTTCCTATCTGCTCCCGAGGTCCTGAGGCCTGCTCGGTACAGTTGCTGTCTGGGTTCCTTACTGGCTGGAGGCTCGCACAGCTTACAGCTCTTGCCCAGCAGCCCAGTCTCAGCAGGCCCTTGACAAAGCTTTTCCTATATGAATGACAGGGAGCCTGCTGGCCGAGAGATCTGAGCCCTTTAGCCTGTCCTCTTGGTGAAGAGAGTCAGGCACAGTGCACCAGGTATGACCTACAGTGCTATAAAATACAAACTCAGGGCTCTGTCCCTAAACCGGACACCCTCGGGAGATTCTCAGCCGCTTAACTGACACCCACATGCAAGAGGAAACCCTGAGGAAACTGCTGTGCACTTACGTAGAAGTTACTACAAAGGGAAATAACAACAGCACTCCTTTCTCTTCTTCTTCTTTTAAATAAATTGAGTTACTTGCCCCTATGCAGCATTTGACAAGAGAGAACAGACTTTGGAGTCAAGAGTCCTGGGTTTGAATCCTGACTTGGCACTGGTAGCTGTGCGAGGCGAGACAAATGGTAATGTTCTTCAAGTTCATCCATCGTCTTCTCTCGAGGAGTGTGACTGTAATACCTATATGCTGTAGAGCTGCTGAGATAAAATAAATACACCAGGACATAAAATTAAGCCTTAGTGACAAGGGAAAACGAAATGTCAGAGACCATAAGGAGCTCTACAGAGGTTGGCTGTCACCAGTTTTTCTAGCTTAGTCCTTGGCAGGAGGTGTGTTTTAGTAACTAGGTTTATTTGATGGCCATTGTACTGTGGCAAGTACTAAATTTGAGGGTGCTGAGTATGTTCTTTAGGTTCTAAAACACATATATCTTCTCTTAAGCCCATAAACCAAAGTAGATTTTTTTTGAGAAAGAACCTGTGGTAGACATACATTCTCACTGAAACTCTGTTTGAGAGGTGTTATACTCAGCCTCCAAGAAGTTGAGATAATTGCTGGGCAACAGTAACTAGTGTAAGAGGCATGATCACTCCTCTTTTATAGATTTTAGAAAAACTACAAATCAGTGGCTACTTTTTTCTGAGGTTATAATAGTCGAAAATACTGGTTTAGAACTAGATCTTTCTGACTTCAAAACCAGCATGATCTCAGATGAAGAAATAAAAATAGCAAATAAATACATGAAAAAGTGTTCAACATCACTAGTCATTCAAGAGATGCAAATCAAAACATCATTGAGATTCCATCTGACTGCAGAAAGAACAGCAAGTATGAAAAGATCAACCAATAACAAATGCTGGCAGGGCTGTGGGGAGAAAGGAACCCTCCTCCACTGTTGGTGGGAATGCAGACTGGTCCAGCCACTGTGGAAATCAATATGGAGATTTCTCAAAAAACTACAACTGGAGGTTCCATTTGATCCAGCTATTCCTCTACTGCGCATCTTCTCCAAAGAATTAAAATCATCATACCATAGCAATACATGCACAACCACGTTTATAGCAACACAATTTGTATAGCTAAGTGTCGGAAACAACTAAATGTCCAACAACTAATGAATGGCTAAAGAAGATGTGGTTTTTCTACACAATGGACTACTACTCTGTCATAAAAAAGGATAAGCTAGAGACATTTGTAGGTAAATGGATGTACCTTGAGAACATGCTCTTAAGCAAAATAAGTCAGACACTCATGAGTACACATTGAATTGTTTCTCTGATATGAGTAACCATAAGGGTAAATAAGGTCAGAGAGATGTAATAGATATTATATAAAATGAAGATAATATTGAAAAGAGAGGAGAACTAGAAAGGTGGAAGGAGGAGAAGAAAGAAGGGAAAAAGGAAAGAAAAAGGAAAGGGAAAAAATGGGAAAATATAAATAAACCTGCTGTAAATAGGGAAGGGGGAACGGAAGGGAGGAATGGGGAAAAAGGGGGAAAAAACCAAGACACATCATATACAGGTACAAAATAACCATCTGATGAATGTGAACATTATGTATACAATGTACCAATACATGTTCTTGGTTAAAAAACAAACAAACAAACAAACAAAAAATCCCAGCATGATCCTATATGCCTTTCCACAATAGAAATACACTATTACTCTAAAGAGAGAAAAAAGTAACACACTGTCTTCAAGTATGATCATTCGGTTACTCTAGTTAATGATTCAAAGGATAAATTATTTCGGGAATGAGTAACCCAAGCTGAGTATAAAATAGACTTACAAGGGAAGAGAAGAATAGTTTTTTTCAACACAAATATCTTGTTATTAACTGAACACCAGGTTCTGGGGATAAAACTGAATATAATAGGCAGGTTCTCATTCTTATGTAGCTTACAGTCTGCTGTAAAAAATAGTTCAATAGATTATAACTGAGAAGTCAGTGTAGAATAGTAATTGAGAGCTCTGGAATCTGCAAGACTTCTGTAAAAATCTACTAATTAGCACCCCTGTAATCTTGGGCAAAAGACCAAGTGCTTACTATGCAGAGGACTGTGCTAAACTCTTGAAGTTTATCTTCTCTTCCAGTCTTACTAAGTGCTCAGCTCTTTATGTGCATTATCCAATTTAATCCTCACAATAATCCTATGAGTAAGTATTATTGCCCCAATTCTATGGATTAGCATCTATCTGATCTTGCTGCTAGATAATTAAAACATATAATCCATATAAAGAGCTTGACCCAACATCCAGCTCATAGTAAGTGCTGATGAAATGGTTGTGACCTGTTATGTAGGACTCCAAAATCAGACTCTGAGAAATGGTGTGTGTGCCAGCAGCTGGCTTGGGAAGGGTGCAAACAGCTGTGAAGGAGTGAAGAGACATATGGAAAGGAAGAAAGCTAATAAAAGATATACAAATGAGCAGGGCCTCCCCGTGAATGCTAGGGGCTTGGCCCCACTTAGACTGTGAGACACAGTCTCACAGAGCAGAGGTCAGGAATGAGGTCCTAAGGTGGAAAGGATGAGCCAGTTTCTCCAGCAGCTCTTCTGCCGCATCGATGGACTAGCTTTGCAGGGGTTGCCCTAGTTGAGAGTCCAGTGTGCTCTGTGAGCAAAGAACCACTTCCACAAAGGTTCAGAAGCTCCTGAGCAGGGGAAATGTCTTCAGATCCTTCAGGGAGGGACCAAGACAGTACATGTTATGCGAAGTTAGTTGAACCGCCGTTCATAACAAGCTGATATTGCAGGATAGTCAATACTGTGATAGGAACCTGAGGTAAATTGACGTGAAACACAGAAGAAGGTTGCCTCCCAGACATGGACAAGGAACATCAGAACAGGCTTCTCGGAGATCTGGAATCAAAGGGTAACAGAGAAGTTTTCCAGGTAGACAGAAGTTGGTGGGAAAAGTCTAACCAAGGGACAAGAAAAACAAAGACTTCCTCTAAAAAAAGGAAACAAATTCAGTAGTCGGTCTGAGTTCAAAGAGCCATGAAAACAGAGTTTGGAAAGGTCAGCAGAAGTCAGATCATGTACAGTTGGTAGGGGTTTGGGCTTTAGCCTAAAATCCTGAAAGGATTTTCAGCAGATTTTTGTTTCGACATTTTACTCAGGTCCATATGAAGCAAGTGAATTTGGGAAAAGGAAGAAATTTGAAAGCAAGAGGGTGCATATGAAAAGCACGAATGGACAAAAGGGAAGATACTGAGGCTCAGTAATGAACATCTCTCATCCTGCCCAGTGGGTCAGGGATTTAGGAACAGCTTAGCCAGGGGTTCTGGCTCAGGACTTCTCAGACAGACAACCTGGATGGCACCTGAAGGCCTGGTGGAGGGCAGAGAATCTTCTTCCAATGTGACCGATTCGCATGGTTGTTGGCAAGAGGTTCGAGTCTCCTGCCATGTGTACCTTTCCACACAGGGCTGCTAGATGTCACCAGGACATGACATCTGGCTTCCTCCAGAGTGAGTGATTCCAGACAGAGCAAGCAAGACAGAGACTATCACATCTTTTATGACCTAGCCTCAAAAGTCACACTCCTTCCTTCCTGAAAGACCCCACTGGTGACCCAGACCAGCCCTGTCCAATACGGGAGGAGTTTATACAAGGGAGCAAATACCGCAAGACCGGGATCATTCAGAGCTTTTTGGAGGCTGCCTATGAGTCTGACCTCAGGATCCATGGTTCACATTCTTCTCATGTGCAAAACACACTCACACCTCCTCAACACTCCCGTAAGTCTCATTCTAGTCAGTTGGAGTGAAGTCCAGAATCTTATCAAGTAGATCAAGTTTAGTTACGAGTAAGTCCTCTTCAGTATGTTTTCTTGAGTGTGGCTACTTGAGTATAAGTCCTCTCAATCTGATCTTCTGTAAACTAAAGAGACAAATTATTTGCCCCACACATAATGCTGGAACAAGCTTAAAATAACTGCTATAGACACTCCTGTTCAAACAGTTGTCACTGGGGCCATTCTGAAATCTAACTGGGAGAAATGTTGGCATTTCTTTGATTAGTGTTTAGTCTTGCTTCTGTCAAAGAATGACACTCCTTGGTTCTTGGAATTTGAACAAAAAATAAGTACATGTCACTGAGCTTGTCAGGTTTGTCCATGATTGCAGAATAGCTTTGCCCATCCCGATTAGTAGGATTATTGTATAAGTGGGGAAGAAGCTATATAAAGAGAAGACAGAGGAAGACGAGTCTGCAATGAAAACTGAAAGATGCCAGGGAGTGAAAAGAAAAACCAATAAACTTTAGGATGAAAAAAGAAAGTCTTTCAAGAAGTGGCAAGTAATCAACAATGTTGAATAGTTTTGAGAGGCTAAAGTAAAAATGCCTTGGGAGTGATTAGGTTTTTAAGTTTAGGAAAAAGATAATTTCGGGAAACCATGGCAAGGAGTAATTTCAAAAGAATGGAAAACTTAAATGTCAGACTACACTGGGTTGAGAAGTAAGCAGGAGGCAGAGAATTAGAAGTATAAAGTAGTGGCTGTGGCAGGTAGGAACTGGGGAAAAATTCAGATATTGAGAGGGTTTGCTAGAACAAGAGAGAGGGAGCAGTTGTTTCATTTTGTTTGTTTTGTTTTTTGAGATGATCTCGCAGGCCTAGAGCTCACTGTGTAGCCCAGGTTGGCCTCAGACCCATGGCAATCTTCCTGCCTCAGCCTCCTGAGTGCTGGGATTACAGACATGCGCCACCACGCCTGGCGAGAGTGAGCAGTTTTAAGTTTATAGGAAAGGAATAACTGAACAAAAAAGGAAGGAAAGAGAGAAAAGACCAGGTCCCTGATGAAGCAACAGGGATGGGATCCAGAGTGAGTGGGTGGGATGGGACTTCAGCCACAGAACAGGAGAGCAGGGGAGGGAGGTGAGGAGCATGGGCATTCCTCCCTGAGGTGTCTGCTGTAGAAGAGGAAGGGGGTAACGCCTGGCATGTTCGGGCTGCAGCCAGAAGTTCTTCATGAGTGGAGGGATGGCTGCCCTGGTGGCCAGTGGAAAGAAGTTGTGGACCGGAGAAGATTTTAGGAATGACACACTTAGACTTTCCCTTGTACGTAAGAGCAATTCACTTAGGGATTTTGAGCAGCCCAAGGGGTCTTTATTTCAGACAGAACTGGTGAACTGGTTACATGTGGGCTATGGGAGGAGAATGGCACTGGCATTTTTAGCATCTTGGAAGGCTGTGGGATGCTGACGCCTTCCTCTACAGGGAGACTACATGTGGAAAAACAGAGTTAGACAGCTATTTTGCAAGCCTGGGGTGCATTTACAATTGCTGCTGAGCTGGGAGAACCAGAACTGATATTACTGATATACAGAAGACCCAGTGAATCTGGGTTTCAATGGTCAGGGCCTATGAAAACTCCGAGGCCACATCTCACACTGACCAAGACCCTGATGCTGAAAGGGGCTTTCCGCACCATCAACAGAATTGGAGACCAGCTTGGAAGTGCGCTTCTCCTGCGTCTAGCTGGTGTGCCTCAGAATCAAGGGCAAAGTTGTCAGTTTATATAGATAGAGTCACTGAATGTCAGAATTGAGAGTAATTTCATATCTGATCCAGCACAGTAGCAAGAGGAAAAAACGGGCTGGTGGCCAGGCACATAACTATGTACACATCATTTACTGCCTGAGCTTCAGACTCCGTAGGTAAACTAGTGATGAGAATGCCTGTATTAAATGGCTGTTGTAAAGATCACTGATGTTTTTGGGTGTTCATTACCATATAGTGTTTACAATACTGCAGAGACCTTTTTGGGGGGGGGTGCTGGGGATCAAACTCAGAGCCTTGCGCTTGCTAGGCAAGTGCTCTACCACTGAGCTAAATCCTCAACCCCCCGACACATCTTTAAAATGGGAAAACTGAGACCCAGGGAGAAGAGTCTTGGCCAAAACCACCTAACTATATAAGGACAGGACCAAGGTGAACCCATATACTTCTTGACTACCAGATCTGTTTCCATGTGTTCGACCGAGCAAATAACATGTTTCCAGCTGCATCTTCATGTACCTGCACACAGCTTGTTTCCAGGATGTGGCTAATGCTTGAGGAAACTCTGGGAACACCGTGATGTTAAAGGGTCACGGGAGCTTCTATTAGCATTTCACAAACATCCTCCCTCTAGGCGCTTGGCCAGATGTGTGCTAATGTTAGCTCCACTTCTGCAGGGAGACGGAGACTGCCCAAAGACTGGCTGGATCCACGGCAACCAGTCAGGAAGACTGAATGAGGTTGTGGGACCCCTTTCCTGGGAGAACCACCACCCAGGCGCTACCCTTTATGAGCCTCTTGAGAGATTGTTTCTGCCCGGATTTCTCATTTCCTTGTTCATTCACATATTCACTCATCGATTCATTTGGAGAAGGTGACCAGCTAAGATCATGGACATGTAATAATCGGAAGCAATTGATATGTGCCTGCTTATATGGTAAATATACGAATTTGGAGCTGGGCACGGTGGCATATGCCTGTAATTTCGGCACTCTGGCAGAGGTAGGAGGATTGCTGCAAGTTCAAGCTCAGCCTGAGCTACAAGTGAGTTCAAGGTCATTCTGAACTACATAGAGTGAACCTGTTTAAAAAAAAAAAAATTTGGATTCTCCATTTATCTCCTGCAGAAATAAGCAAAGAAAGTTGGTGACCTCAGCTTTTAGGCATGAACAGGAAGAATTACAGACTCCTCGGGTTAGAAAAACCCAATATTCCACAGTCACTACAGTCAACACAAGTTGCCAGGATGGTTGAGAACATTGAACTTCATGTAGCCCAATATCTGGGAGCTTCTCCACCCTTCTACTGAATCCATATAAACCTGCAACTTGTTCGTGGCTTCTGGGAATAAGCACTTAACTCCCTCAAGAGTTGATCAAATCCCAATCCAGAAATTTCTGAATGCTAGAACCTCTTCATTAATCTGTCTCCAAAAACTTCTATAACTTCTGCCTACTGGGACTGAGGTAGGAGATTAGGGCTGGGGCAAACCAGACAACTAACTGGGCAGAATGTGTCGAAGTTCATAAAAACCCAGAGCTAGTAGGTTGAATGAGGCGTTTTCCAAAAAGAGAAGAAAGGCACACAGTACTGGACCCCTAATGACTCCAGGCTCATGCATCCTGAGCACTGTATACAGAACCAATCAGAAAGTAGTATTCTCAGTCCTCCATTTGAACTGGTGCTGTTTGCAGGACCAATCAAACAACGCTATTCACAATTGTTCACTTACATGTGGATACAGCTAATGAAAAGATACTGTTTCTGACCCTTCATTTATGTGTATGTCAAGGCCAAGCAAATTTTTTTTTTAGTAAATGTGCTGCTGAAGTGAGCACAAGCCAAGCAAATTTTTTGACAAGACAGTTTATTTCTGGCATGAGGTCAAGTGAGTTTTTGGTAAAACAAAAGTCCCAGTGACCTATTTACGTGAAGTGGAGGCAAATCCTGGTATTTTGGATAGTAATATCCCTTTCCCTTCATCCTGGAAGCCACCGTGAGCCTTTTCACTGGCCCGTTCTTGGCCCTGTAGAGTGTACTTTATTTCCAACTTCAATAAATGTATACCCTCACTGCTTTGTCTGTGTCCACTTCAGGACACTAAGGACCTGGAAAGAAGTCCCACAAGACCCCCTATCCTGTAACAGAACTATTACCTATTTACCAAGAGTGATTCTGCAGAGTCCCCTTCCTGACAGTGGAGTCGGAGTTAGGACTGTCTCCTGAGTTATGAAATCCCTCCTGCTGTTTCTTTGTTTAAAATGGAAATAGCAGTCTTTTTTTTTCACCATCAAAGTTCTTGTCTTCCTCAACTTCAAATAAAGTACTTTCATGATTTCAAAGCTTTTCATATTCTAAATGACCTAATTGTTTTATCGAAAGAGAAAAGAATGGAGCCACCCAAACCCTTCCACATGCAGGTATTTGGGGAACACCTGGTACCTGGGAAATATTAAGTCAGGTCCTGGTCACAGGAGGAAATGATTTGGATAATCACGTCTGGTGCTGGACACCATCATTCTGATATTCTGTGCGGACCCAGGAACCAGCCTGCGTCTCAGATCAAAGGCACAGTCTGGGCCCCAGGGGAGCTGGAGGGGAGCCACTGGAAGGGAGGCAGCTAGAGAGCCATGGTGAGAGACTGAGTGGGCAGGAAAAGCTAGTTTCCTGGGAAGGACCGGCTACCTAATTTGTGGGACCAGTGCAAAATGAAAATGTGGGGCCTCTTGTTAAAACAGTTAAGAATTTTAAGATGCCAACATTAGAGTGTTAAGTCAAGCATGGGCCTTGGGCGACTTTATGACAGCAACACCAGGCCTCTCGATCGCATAGTTGGTCCCATTTGTTCAGCTCAGGGAGCCCAGAGGTATGTAGGGGAGGGGATGAAAGGGGCAGACCTCTCCTATTCCTCTTCCTCAGGTCCCATGGGAAGATAGCAGGACCAGGTCGCCTGGCTCCCTACTTAGTGTATTTCTCGCTTGTCACACTATTTTCTCATCTACTGGCAAGAAGGCACTGACTTATCTAGACTTGAAGAAATATGCATGCCACTTCCCAAACTTCTAAAAATAAGTAGTTTACACAGTGGAGGAGAGTGGTTTGTCACCCAATTCCAAGTTTCACTATTCACTTGCCACTCACTAAGATGTTACCTAAACTCTCCGAGTGGGAATAGTAGTGGTGGGGATTATCATCATATTATACACAGCATTCAATAAAAACAATACATGCAATATATTTAGCATATAATCAAAGTGGTTCATTAGTATTTCCCTGGTATAAAAAAAAAAAGGAAGGGAATGATGGGGAAACGAACAAGGAGAGAGGAGAGAAGATCATGGCATGGTGGAGAATTGTGAGTGTCTGTTTTCTTATCGGTCGCTAAATGCAGTGCTCCTGGTAAACTCCTCCAAGTCACACTGACCTTCAAGTTTGCAGGGTTTAGCCCAGGCTTCCACCCTTGCTCCGTTCATACTTACTGAAAGAAGGAAAATGGGAGGGAGGAAGGGGGAAAAGGAATTGAATGTTTCCAGATAGGGAAAGCTGCTAGGCACTGAGATGGCTTACCTTGGAGTCAGTCTTCACGGTGATACCAATTTTTTTAATGCCCATGAATCACTTAGTCCCATCAGTTATCTTTACCCTCTTTCCACAAACCTTAATTTGTAGCCTCCTCTCATCATAAAGTCTTTTTTTAGAAAGATGGAAGCTAAGAAATGTGATAAGAGGAGTGACAAAGATCAGAAGGAAAGGAGAGGACTGGGAGACGATTCTTTTGTCTCTGCCCATTGCCTCCCTACTGTCTGCCCAGCCCCAGCCATGGCCCAGGACAGCAAGACTGAGCAAAGCCAAGCAAGCACTAGGAAAAAGAGGGAGAGGCACAGGGGGAGAGAATGCTGGAGGGAACTGGGCGGTGGAGGGATCTGGAAGGGTTGAGCCATTAATGACTCGTGGTTGAAGGTGAGGAGTGGAGGCCGAGATCTCAGGTCAAGAGTACAGAGTTGAGGAGCACCACCCTCCTCACCTTTCACATGGGAAGAAGTGGAGAGGGCTGGAAGAAGGCAAAGCTAAAGCTGTGGGTGAGGATCCCAGGATCAGTCCTCACAGTGGATGTTGGGATATGCAAGCTAATACTCTCACAAGGCACCTACAGTCACATGGCCCTCCCAACATGGAGTGGGTGCAGGACTTACCCCCCACACCAGTGGCTCACACATGGACCTCCTCAACTCTACTGTGTCCTTTCACAATTCCCCAGACCTGCATCTCCTCCTACAGACTTCATCTCTGTTAATAGCTTATATCTAAGTCATCTAGCTAGGAATGCAGGCACTTCCTCTTCTCGTCGTTGCTGCACCTTCTGCCTGCAACCTCCCATGGTCAATTTTACTGGTTTTACTTGACCATTTTCCCAGCCCTGCCCCATTCCGGCCACTGTTGTCTTGAACTTGAAATATTACAGCAATACCCCTTGCCCTCCCTCTTTCCCTTGGCCTTCTGTCATCAGTCTTCTGGCTATGGAAAATGACTCACTTATTGTCCAGTCCAGATAACATTCCTTCCCAATCAAGCACAGCTACGTCTCCTTGAGTGTTTATAGGATCAACTCCCAGGCCTGACTTTCAAGATCTACCCCAGCCTACTTTTCTGTCCTTATCCCTTCCTACTCTGTCCACATACAGCAGGCAGCAACCACATGCCAATCATCTTGTTCCTTTTCACATCTCCAGGCCTTTGCTTGGCTGTTTCCTCTGCCAGGAATATGGTTCTGTTCCATGGCTATTTACTCATTTCCTACTGGTCCCCTGACAAGCCCGGCTGAACTGCTCCATCTTTGCCGAACCCCAAGCCTCTAGTACAACTCCAACTCCTAGCCCACAGCTAGCTGCACAGAGCTGGTTTAGAGCACTCATCACCTTGCATGCTAATTAGTGGTGTGCCTGTCATGTTTCCTCCGTGGAGGCTGAAAGCCCCCTCAAAAGTGAAGAAAATTACTTTGCTTATGTCAGACCAGACACCAGCAGATGGCTGTTGATCTGAACGCTTTGCAATAGGTCTGGCACCTGCTGCTCACCGTGACTGGGGAGCAATTGCTTAATTAAAACACACTAGAGACACTCTGTCTCTCTCTGCATCAAATCTGCCCTGGCACATCCTCTAGGGGAAGAGAAATATTAGCATGAATAAGTACATTACCGTAAGTGGCTCATCAGAGACTTGTAATTAGTAGATAAACATCTGGAACGCATGCATTTCCGCAATTACAGACTCTATACAGAGAGCTTGTACACATGTCAGAATGGGTTTCAGGTCACGCTGTCCAAGTCAGGTGGCTGTGTGTCACTGCAGTTATATAACATGCATGCTTCTCCACTGGAGCATGGAGGAGCAGGCAGGGTGTTCTCCTCACTGAAGTCTTACAGATATGAGTTCCAGGAAAGTAAAGTGATGTAGTCAAGAAGAGATCAAGTTGGCCTATTTAGCAAAGGTCTGTGGGGCACCTTGACCCTGTAGGGACATTTGGGGCAATATTTTCAGGTGCTGCCCACAGGATGCCACCAATCTCTCGTCGTGTCTGCCTCTTTTCTCACTGGGTTCCCAATTCTCCATTGTCCAGTCCTGAAAGCCACTTGGGCAGTATTTTACAAAGTTCAGAGAAGGAAACTGATGTGGCCAGGGCTGCCTGGAAAGTGTATGATGAGTGGGAAAATAAGATTCACAGTCACTTCTGTCTGTTTATGCCACGTCCTTTCCTCCTGGGACATCCATCTCTAATGGGTGGAACAGTGACCTCCCGAAAACTCATGTGCACCTGGAACCTCAGAGTGTGACCTTGTAGGGGCCTCTGCAGATGGAATTAAGGTAAGAATCCCGAGATGAGACCATGCTGGATTAGGATACACCTTAAATCTCATAACAAGAGACAGAAAAGAAGACACACAGAGACACAGAGAAGAAGGGGGTAAGAAGACAGAGGCAGAAATCATAGTGATGAATCTACAAATCGAGGAATGCCCAAGATTGCCATAATGAATAAAAAACTAGGAGAGAAGCATGGAATAGATTCTTTCTCAGGGCCTGCAGAAGGAGCTAAAACCCTGCCAACACCTTGATTTTGGACTTCTGGCTGCCAGAACTGTGCCAGAATACATTTCTGTTGTTTTAAGACACCCAATTGCCGGTACTTTGTTATAGCAGCCTTAGGAAACTACTGTCATACAGTATGTAATTTACCCTTTACTGTCAATTGTACAAGGTAGATGAGAATCTCTAACCTCACATGCTGTTAAAAATTACTTTTCATTTCATTCTTGCAAATTACTTTTCATTTCATTCTTCTTATTCTTGCAAGGAAATAGCATCCCATCAATGCCTTCACTGGACCACTATCCAGAAGGATGGCGTTTAACTGAGAAGATAGGATAAGGAAAATGTTTGCATGGCCCTACTATGTGCTCTTGTATTTGTTACTTTTCCAGAGTCAATGGTTTGCAAGAAGGCAGATTTAATACGGGACATTTACCAATTACAATATTCACACATACAAGCCAAATGCAGGAAGAGTGCAGAATGTCTATCTGTGCTGGAAACCTGAAAGCCAATCAAGGGCCGGGAGACCCCAACAATGTCCCGTGTATGTCTATATCTGCACTAAAAGACTGAAGAAATCTATATTGGAGCCAGGATATGATGCTCGAGGTAGAGATGAAGACCAGAGCTCTCCCGAAGTGAATAGCAGCCATCGCTGACAGCAAGGCCCAGAGCTCCTCCTACAATGAGAACAGCTGAGTTCCCTGCAAGAGAACCAGCCACAACAGAACTTCTCCTGGGAAACAGCCGGCTGCTATCTTCTGCTGCTGTTCCCCTTTATGTTGCGTCAGCAACAATCCTCAGGTGGCTCCTCCATGCCCATGACCACACCAACTCAGTTCAGCTGGGGATTCCTGCTCAAGTTGACCATAATAAGCCCACCAAAACTCTCAAAAAAAAAAAAAAAAGCTGTATTTCCTTACTTAGTTGCTAGGCAACTTAAAATACTCAGTAGTATTTTGACTCTGTTTTATAAATGAACCAAGCAGACTCCAGAGTAGCTGACCTAGACTGCTGGTGGCAGACTCTATGTCTTGCAGGATCAAGTTGTTTTGCATTCTCCCCATGGGTTTCCAGATCAGGGATCCTCGATCATGGTTTACTCACAGGAGCCTGAAGCCTGAATTCTCAGACACTCTCAGTCTGCTCACCTTGTTCCTCATTCCTCTCCCATAGCATCTCCCTCTTCTTCTACAGAATCTGCCAAAGGATGCGAACCTTTCCCAGCACTAGTTCAGTGAGGCCTCCAGTCCCTTCCAATGGGATTAAGGAGTCTCCCCACTTCGAAACCAGTCAGTCTATAGACAGGGTCTGATTTAGGACTTTATACTTGTTCAGCACAGATCCTATGCATAGAGTTGTGTTGGGCTCCCTGCAAAGAGGAGGTACATCTCACATAACCCTTCTGGGCCTCAGCGTCTCCTTACGTAAAACGAAGATAAATAGGCCCCAAATTCAACTGGACTGAAATCCTGATTCTGTCACTTACCACTGAAGTCACTTCCCCCTCTAAGTCTCCCACATCCCTCATGGGCCCTGACTAGCTGTGAGAGGCCACGTGCTGACAGAGCCCACGCAAACACAGCATGGAGGTTGCTGGTCATTCTCCAACACATCTAATTGTATTTGATTAGAACTATGTCTTTCACTGCCAAAATATTTTTGACAGCCCAGCACAGCGCCTACAAATGTGAGTCTGGAGCCACAGAGTCTGGAACGAATCCCAGTGCTGCTATATAATAGCAACGGGGGCCTGCTCAAGAAACCTACACTCTGTGTACCTTAGTTTCCTCATCTGTAAAGCTAGAACTGTTTTAAGCACTTTATGTATACCACCTCATGGGGCTACAGTGAGGTTTACATGAGTTAGTACATATAAAATGCTTTAAAAGGACCTGGAACTAAGGAATGTTTGATGAATATTGGCTTTCTAGCACTTAACATTTTTCCTGAATATGCCTGTGTATTCTAGTTATATTGCAGTCATAGGAAATGATCCAGTTGAGGCTTTGTTGTTCTGACGCTATCACTTCACATTCAGACTGGAACTAAGAATGCACTTCTTATAAAATATAGGTTGGAAATAGCCAGAAAGGATTCTCTTCATTAGACCTCAAAATAGACAACTTCTGCCTTCTTCCTGTAAGCATCTGCCTTGAACGGCAACACTGCCACCAAGGGCTGTGTGCTTTGAGTAAGTCGTTTCTCTTGTGTGGGAGTCAACTTACCAATCGGTAAAACACATCTATAGGTGCATACCCAGTGGATGGCAAGAGGAGTGAGGGAAACAAACTGGCAATGATCTTAGCACTGGCATTCAGCACTTGAGAGCATGTCTGCCACACAGCAGGTGCGAACTCCAAATGTCAACAGGGCATCTCCACCATGTAGCTAGAACCATGTGGCGGGAATAACAGTAAAAACTGTCCAGTTCCCAGTAACATCAGCACAGGTCTAGGCAGCAGGTTATAGAGTCCGGCTAGGCACATAAAGAACACATCTGCTGACGTCTGTAGGACAGGCCAGCTGCTAGCACAGAGGCAGGACACCTCAGGGCATAGCACAGAGCCCACCGGGGGAGCTGGGAGGTAAGATACTATCCCAGCCACACCCTCATCAGGAGCAGGGCAACGCTTGGCGTCAAACTGTAGGAAGTCGCTGGTGTCCAAACCTCTGGAGACCCCAGGTCTGCTGCCTGGCATCTCAACATGCCCGTAACAAGCCTAAGGCATGTTTCTGCATGTCTTGCCTCCCAAACTTCCAAACGACCATGAGTGAGAGTTTAAAAGCCCCAGGAGTAGTCATCTTTTCTCCTAGTCCTCTGAAAATGGCGTAATGATGTGTCACAAGCACGTGGGTGATTTGCAGGGTTGGAGTCAACAAGTGTGAGTCACCATTGACCACCCAGCTGGCACCAAATTCTCTATGCTTATATTAACAATCTTAAACAGGAAAGTAAGCTCCGAATAGTGTCCCTAACTGTAAAAATGCCGTGTTCCCTGAGCTACTTTCCTGAAGACACTTTGGAAAAAACTTATCATTTTGCCTAAAAATATGATTTTTGGAATGAGGACTTAAACTGAGGAGTCTCTTGAAAGTGTTCCAGACTCAATTTACCTATCCTCAATCTTTTTTAAAACTTTAACTTTTTGAGTGATATATAATATTTGTATGTATTTATGTGGTTCAGTGTGATGCTTTGATTCATGTATACATTGAACAATTTAAAAATGAAGATAACTTGCATATCTATCACTTAAATTTTTATATTAGCTGTGTGTGTGTGTGTGTGTGTGTGCGCGCGTGCGCGTGTGTTATCAGAGATTGAACTCAGAGTCTTCACCCTGAGCTATGTCCCAGCTCTTTAAAATTTTTGTTTTGTTTTGAGACAGGCCATGGTTAAGTTGCTAAATTGCCCAAGCTGGGCTCGAATTTGCAATCTTCTTGCCTCAGCCTCCCAAAATGCTGTGATCACAGTTACGTGCCATGGCGCTCACCTTACGCTAGCCTTTTAACATCCTATGCTTTTCACCTATGAAGCATACAGAAGCCAGCATGAACCTCAATCTCTTAAGTATTGCCTACATTATGTTCCCAATATTCTCTTCTTTGGTCCTCCTCATGATCTTCAATTTTTTTTTTAAAGCGTATAAGCTTTTGGGCTTAATGCCTAACAGCTTCTTTGAGTCTTCGTTTTTCTTATTAAGATGTCCATGTACATAAAAATATTAACTAAAACATGTTTGCATTTTTCTTGTTAAAAAAAGATTTTCAATTTTGCATCTTCTTCAAGTTCTCCCTATTCCAAGGACCCACATTAGACGAACATCCTGGTGTGGTGGCTTTAACTTTTGAGACGTGGCTCAAAACCCCAGTGTTCGTCCTGATTCCTGCACCATCAGCCGATCTGCACAAGAGGTGCTGATCTTAAACTCCAGCCTCGCTCCCTCCTCCTTCCCCACTCTCTTCCCAAGAAAGGACTTCATCTCTAACCTGGGCATGATCCCACGCTACCAGGCAAATGCAGAGGAGGAGGCCTTCTAAGGGAAACTGCCCGCTGGACTTTGAATGCTGGTTCAGCCCCCCGGAGAAGGCGGCTGCCAGGTCTGGGTGCTGCTACAGGCCCCTAGTGAGCCTGGGAGAGAGCAGCCTCCTCCATGGTCACAGCTCTTGCTCTTGGAAAAGGGAGATTTCAGAATCTGCCAGCTCTGCTTCAGAGGGGTCATGACGCAGTTCCTCTTAATACAACGGGGAATTCGCAACATACAGTACAGCATAAAATATCAATTCAGTCCAGGCTCTGAGTGCTGTTGTATGTTGGAAAGAGGGAAGTGGTGGGAGGGGTATAATTTGTGTGCAGGAATGGCAGATGTGGTTGATCCACTTTGGATTTATCTGCCCATCTGGACTTTCAAAAGAAAAGAAAGTGGTGTGGTAACAATTTCATAGCAAAGGCCACAGGCTGGTTAATCTTTAGGGATTTTTCTGAGTTAACTTCTGAAAACGTCGATTCGGCCTATTGATTTCATATTAATTGGCTCTGACTAGCTGGAGCGCTGCCAGGGAAATCCCAGCGCGCGGCATGTTACAGTGGTCAGTCGGCCCCTCTGGTGTTCTCTGGGGCGCAGTGCGGCTGGCTGGCTCCTGCCATGGCACGTGGGCCCTGCTCTAGGAAAAGGTTTTGGCCAGATTCGGCGGTCTAGAAATGGAAGGAAAGTTGATGATGAGGAGGGGCGACTAACCTCAGTGTGCAATGTGAGCTGTCCTACAGACTTAGCCCGTCTGGTCTGGGACCTGGGCCAAGCTGCTGAGTTCAGAAAGAGACAGGAGAGGGGGAAGGGACAGAGAGAGAACTGAGGCACCGAGAGTGACAAAGAGAAAACAAGAAAAAGGAGAAATGAGGAACTGGGTGGTGGAGATAACAGAGATAGTGAGAGATAGAAACTTCTAGAGACAGAAAGACACAGAGAGAGAGACACACAGAAGTCTGTAGGACCAGGCCAGCAGAGAACAAAAACATAAAGGGGACATAAAGGGGAGCAGACGTAAAGGGGAGCAGAGAATGAGAAAACAAAAAAAGCGCTTAAAAAAAAGAGACAAAGAGAAGAGAGGCAGAGATCCGCAGAGACAGAGAGGGACAGACACAGAGGTAACAATGCTTGCTCGGAGACAGGGACAGAGGCTGGTGGGTGGGCAATTCATCTGCCAAGAGGAAAAGCAGGGGCGCAGACACGGGTAGCTGGGAGACCACAGACACAAGAGACAGGGTGACAGCCGGGGCCTAACAAGCTGAGAAGGGGCTCAGGAAGGGGAATGGAAACTCCAGCAGTCAGACCCAAAGAAACAAGTGTCCCCTCGCATTGGGAGCAGCTCACATTGGGGCTGCCCATCCTGCGCCACTGGAGCCTCACACTGGCTGCTGGGAATCTCCTGGGGCCTCGGCCTGGGGTGGTCCCCCGGAACCCAGGAGGCCCCAACCCCAGCGCAGTTTAGATCCCACAGCCTGCAGAACCGGTTAGTGTGTTGTACGGCAGAACAATGACTAAATCACGAATGACTGGAAACAAAACAGGAGAACAAAGGCAGGGAGGAAGAAACCCACAGGAAGAGTTTGGAATCCCAATTTCCTACGTGCAGTTGCTAAGCAGTTTCCTGCTGCGTGAGTCTCTCGGCCCTGAGAAGTACAAGGACTATTAGAAAAGCAGGTGTCAGAGGTCTGTGCTGTGTGGTCTCCGGCTCTCAGGTGCAGAGAGGCGTTCTTCTTGGGAGGCCAGGAGAGATGCAACTATCCTGAGAAGTGAAATGAAAAGGGAACGACTTCTGAGCCTTTCCCTCGCAGCCATACACTACAAAAGGGGAAACAAAGGTGGCCTTTCAATACCTCAGGGACACAGCACTGCCTGTCAGGAAAGCAGGTCATGTGGGCTTCTCCCTCCACCCGACTAGGTCGGTCACAAAGCTGCCATGGCCACCACTGCAGCCCTGCTTATTCCACACCAGATAATGCACCCGCTCGTCCCTGTGCCTCCAACCAATGCTCTGCTTTGGAGACACAAATCCAGCCTTAGGTCTGAGGCTGCATCCTACTCACGGCTTTGGCCATTGCCTTCCACAGGGAAGCTGCTGTGTTGTGGCTACTGAAAGAATGAAAACCCCAGTGAGATGACTTTAAAGATCTCCAGGACCCAGTCATCTGGCCCAGCTCCTTGACATGGTAGATGGTAAACTCAGAAACAAATGGGGGAAAGTCCTTCAGCAGACTGTGGTCGTTCTATGTCAGGAGAGGTTTGGACACTTATCACACAAGTGTCAAAATATTTGCAGACTTCTGCTCAACTCTTCACCCCACCTCTGTGGTTTATTGTCCCCCGGTGGGATTGTTTCATCACGAAGCTGGATTCAGACCTTCTCACAGATGCCAAAAAGCTACAACGAAACCCCCAGGATCAGCAAGGAAGATTTTCATTTATTTGGGACACTACCAGCTAGGGTTGTTTTGATTGCGAGCAACTTGAGAAAAACAAACCAAAAAAAGAATTTATTGGAAATGAAGTTAGTTCACAGAAAAGATAATTGATCAACAGAGAAAATGGGATCTGGGCAGCTGTGAGGATGGAGAGTGCAGGAACCTGAGTACGGGTCTTTCACATGTCAGCCCAGCAGTGAACTAGCCCTCGTGGTCTCCCACCTTGTAGGCTGAGCTCGGGGTTCCTGGGAGAGAGACCAAGTCATTTAGATGGGCTCATATGTTTCCCCTTGACCAGAAGAAGGGAGAAGTTCTTAAAAAAAATTCCACCAAGACTGTTTCACTGTCCCACAAAGACAGCACAACATGGAGGAATAGAATTTCCCTAAAGAGCACTGTGAATGATGGTGTGGTGAAGAGGAAGGGGTGCTAGAGAGGTGTCCATGCTAAGCATTTCATGAACCTGGCCGTGTCCTCCAGCAGGGCAGTCAGAAGCTTTATCATGGAGGTCATCAGTCATTAGGATGAGCTGTGCCTCTTTTCCAAGTTGTGAGGGAGATGGGGATTCAGAGAGCTCTGGCGTACGGGGAGAAAAAAGGAGAGATGACCGAGGGGCTTGGTTTGTGGTCCCCGGAGCCTGGGCAGCAGATGGGGAAGGTGAGGACTGAACTAGCTACAGGATGTTCCTGCAGAGTCCAGGATCCACACTGAGCCCTGGGTCCAAAGGAGGAGAACAAAGAGCAACACATGATCGGGCCAGGGTTTTTCTTTGCTCTGTCTGGAAACTCCAGTTCTACATAGGCCAACGTGCTTTCCTGAATCAGACTTACAAAAGAATATATGAAGACATTTGCCAAAGACCACAGTCCCAGCCATTCAACCAAAGAAGCTTCCCTTTTGTCAACATTTGTAAGACTCCCATAGCTGAGATGTGTCAGAGTGGGAGAATCGAGTTCTTTAATGTCCCAGTGAAAGGCCGCCACCTACGAAGACCTTCTCCCCACCAAATTCTCACAATGGAATAATCCACAAATGCCTTGTGAGTCCATTGTGCTTCCCATTAACAATTTTCCAAAGGCTTACTTAAAAGACAAAACAAAACAAAACGTTTTGTTTGGGAACACAGATACTACTCTCGATTATAAACAGCAGGTCTGAGACTTGGCGGATCTTCAGGCTGAACACCTGGGCTGCTCTGGCTGCCGCCAGTGGCTCGCGGAATGTACATTTATTTCAGTCCAACCCACACAATAATTAAAAGGACAATTTGCTTCTACATAAAGAATCACTGAATGTAGCCTCAAACCACATAAAAGCCCTTTCTGCCCTCACATAGTATGGCTCTTCCTGGCTGACTGCAGCCTGCCTTGGGGACCATGGCTGTTTTGTCTTTGTCTAGGGGTGCTTTGGTGACTTTCAGCGGCAACAAGTCAGTGGGGCAAATCCCCGGTCCTACTACTTAGCTTACCCCTTCATTCTTATGGAGCCACTCTGAACCACAGATTTCCCATCTGAAAATTGCAAATAAGAATCCTAACTTTGTCTTTCTCAGGGATTTGGTACAGATCAAAATAAAGGAATGTGCATGACATCACTTCAAATAATATGAGGGTTCTGCATGATCAATATCTACTTGTTTGTCTTCTGTGAACACTGTGCTAAAACTTCTCCAGAAGTACACACAAAGAGCAGATGAGGCCAGGGTGGTAGAATTCAAAAGCACTTTGGGAGGAGAAGAAAGAATATAACCCAGAAAACCCAAGCAAAATTGTGGGTTTCACACTTGAATACAACCATAAAGCCGTGGTGTGCTGGTAAATATTTAACAACCAACTATCTAGAACACAAAAGAAACCTTTATAGCATTTGCCTATTTCTCTGGTATGAATACAACCAATTATGGCTAATTTTAAGACAGTAGTGTGATGTCAACTGGCTAGCAAAATTCCTGGAAATTCCACAATTCTCTCTCTTTTTCCACTAGGATATTGCCATCCGTTATAGGAGCCTTGATACACCTGCTCATCTGCTAGATTTCAAATGAGTCCACTGGCTGAGAAAGACATAGCTTGTAACTCTAGAGGACATGCCTTCTCTACACTGTGTCCCTGTAGGAATTGCAGGAATTTGACCCTGTTTTACAGGAATCCCTTCTCCGGTGACCAGTCAGAGGTGATCAAGTCCTCTGGGTTGAAACAGGCTAATCCACTAGACCTCTGCATCCAGGAAGGAAGAGTGGAGGCTCTTCTTGCTCACATGTCTTATTTTTCATTCCTCCAGCCCATCTTTAGTGCACATTTCTATCTCACCATCTGTACTGCCCTGGCCTTGTGGTTTCGAGGATGAATACTTTTATGATTTTTCCTTAAATGAGGGAAATGAAGATAACGCAATGAGAAGAGTGCCCTGGTGGAGCCAAGGAGCATTGTAGGAAAGGTCCACCCAGGCTCTGGAGCTCTGGGAAGACATCCCGGTGTCTGGATGGAAGAAACATGCTTCCTGCTAATAAACAGTGTCTGTAATCATTGTGGACACAACCAGATCTGTGGCTTATTTGATCTCCACAGTAACCCAAAGAGCTGATTAAGTGAGGACTCACACACTCTCTTCCTACCATCCCTATCACCCTGGATACAGGGCAGGAAAGTCATCTAGAGCCTGGGAAACAAGAAGAAGAAAGAACTGCATGGCGGATTTTCTACCAACTGATAGTGAACAATGAGATTTCTATCCCAAAGAGCTTTTATATTAATTATTATATCTATCTAAAATGAAGGGAAGCATGTTTCTGGTCAGTTTCTAAGTGGCATTTGGCAGCTCCAAGTCCCTGGAGGATGCTCTGAACTGTGAAGCAGGAGCACCATAGCCATAAATTGGGTGTTCTTTCATAATTCCTAGAAGCAATAAAAGATATTGAATCAGCTAGCACACTTTTTGCCAAAGGATGTAAACTAGAGTTATTTCAACTCTTTATTTTCCAGTGGCTTATAGAGCTAAAAACACACGGCAAGGTGTGTGTGTGTGTGTGTGTGTGTGTGTGCGTGTGTGTGTGTGTGTGTGTGTGTGCGCACGCGCGCGCACATAACAGGTGTTTTCTAATCTCCCTCAGTATTTGTGAAATGGGAACACTGTGGGCTCCTTCTGAGACTGCCTCAATATGACCCTGCGGGCGTCTGTGGTTGGCGGTGGCCCTCTCCCTGCACTCAGTCTTCCCATCTGTACCCGGTCTTCTGCAGTAGATGGGCTATGTGCCTACTGAGACACATGGGCAGGCGTCTGTCTTCTTTATCAGGAACCACTTGGAAATTCTCTCCTTGAGGAGTCATCTCAGGCCAGCTGGAACGTCGTCAGTTCCCACGCCTCTTGGACCTGGCTTTCTAGGTGGGCTGTGACATCAGGACGCAGGAAAGCTGAAAGTCTTTCATGTCCCACTGATGGCTCTGAAAATCTGCTGACTGTCAGCAGGCAATTAATGAGGCAGTGTCCAGGGTGTCCCAAAGGGATAAGTTCATTCTCTTTCTGTCTGTCTGTCTCTCTCTCTTTCTGTCCTTATTCAAGACCCAGCGATCTATCCCAATCCTCTAGTAGTAAGAGATGGGAAAGTGGAAAGTAGAGTCCTTTACAGGACCCCGGAATTTCTGCTCATTTGTCTTAATGAAAAAAATGTTTTCAGTTTCAGGCCTGAAGATCTGGGGCTTAGGGAAGGAGCCTTGATTTATTCTGTGCCAAATTGGGATACATCCCAGAAAAGCCAGTGGGCATCTCCAAACGGGGGATTATTTTAATTCCCAAGTCCCAGCCAGGAGAAGAATTGCTGAAGAGGAGAAATTCTTGTTGTTATCCAAAGAGTAACAACAGCATCCATCAATTTTCTGGACATTTTGTCAACAGATACTGCACCATATCTAGAATATCCAGAATAGCTGATATAGTGCACGGATTTGGAGACAGGAAGAGTGGACAGTCTCACATTGTTTAGCTTCCAGCTGCCTCAATTTAGGTTGTTATATTTTTCATTTTTCAACAGCAATAATGATACCTGTCCATTGAGCTATAGTTCTTGTCTTAACTGTGTCACTTTTTATTTTTATTTTTGTATTATTTTTTAAATTTTTATTTATTTTAATATTTTGGTGTTGGGGATTGAACTCAAGGCCTTGTGCTTGTAAGGCAAGCATTCTAACCACTGAGCTAAATCCCCAGCCCGAACTGTGTCATTTTGTGGTAACACTTACCCACATATCTGTGTGTAAATGAAACCGAAGACCCAATCCCACCATATGTGAAGTATATTTGTGTGATTCGTGTCTGATTTGGTGAGAGGAAACTTGGTTTTGAAGTCCTACTCTGAGCCTCAGTTTTTCTTGGTAAGATGCAGAAGTAATAACAATCGCTCTCCTGTTGCCCTAAGAGCATTTTAAGGGAGGATAATAGGAAGTTAAGATTGTGAAAGCCAAAGCATCTGTAAACTGTACAGATACACAATGGGGAAATTAGCTTAACACTGTCCCAGCACCACATGGTATTCCTAAGGAGCGGGATGCCTAATGTTTTTGTTTTTCCTTCTTGGATGGGTTATGAGCACCATTTGGATCACAGTGATCCTGTGAAAGACAAACTCCTAAATGCAACTCAAAACACTTTTACATACAGGTTGAGTGGAAGAATAGCAGAGACATGATGTTTACGGGAGGGTAGAATGGAGAGAACACTTGGACAAGTGTCCTTCAGAGCTCATGTTGTAGCAGGAGTAAAATGATGGTCTCTGGCAAGCCCTGAGTGGCAAGCACAAGGGTTTGCAATGCCAGGTAGTGCCAAGTGGTACAGACTGGAACTTATAGGCAGGCACATCAGCAGGCTGCATGAATGCGCATGGCAAAGGTGGTCGTCCCCAGGGCATAGGTAGACACATCGTGGAATTACATTCCCGGAGTAGGGCTCTCCCTTGCCACAGAGCATTTCTACAAGCCCGAGACAATGAGTTTGAGTTTGGACACTTGTTCTTCAGGAGAGGTGCCAGCCAGTGCTGGGAACAGCATTTGGAGACCTGGTCAAAAACAGTTTATGTGCAAGTCCTCCAGCTGGAGAAAATACCACTACATTTCCTACAGAAGTCCTTCCTGGACTTATGGGGGAAGAATGTAGAAAAAGGAGAAAAGAATTACTATTTACTGAGCACCTACTATGTATCAGGCTATGCCAGTTGCTTTACTTATTTGACGCCATTTAATTTTCCCAAAGTACTCTAGGAGAGAAATATTAAATTGCAGTTTACAGAAGAACTGAAGAGCAAAAAGCTTGAACAACTTCCTCTAATTACTGAAGGAGAAACCTGTGTTTCTAACTCCAAAGCTATGGTTTTCTCCTCTGTGATGGTGATAGAGCTCTGATGAGCATAGGGAGGAGGTTCCAATCGGAGAAGAACTTTGGTATCATCTGGGAAATGGGGCATTTAAAAAATACCCATGCATGACCAGGATTCAACAGGATGGCCAATGGCATCACCTACAAGACCAAGATTCAATAGGAGGGCCAAAGGCATCACCTACAAGACCAGGATTCAACAGGAGGGCCAAAGGCATCACCTACAAGACCAGGATTCAACAGGAGGGCCAAAGCATCACCTACAAGGCCAGGATTCAACAGGAGGGTGAAAGCATCACCTACAAGGCCATATGGTGCTGCTTCTTTAAAAGTGATCTGACCAAGTTGCAGTTTGTATCTGAAAACATTTTGGTCTTTAGGAATTGAGCACATGCACACATACGGGTGTATGTGCACACACACACACGTGGGACCCTCACTGACTGCTGGTGACAGGAAGTGTGGGCAAAGAAATGGTTCTGGTTTCTCTCTGAGAGGGAGGAAGGACAACAGTGCTGGGCATTGTGAAATACTGACAGCCCATTCCACTGGAAAGATTTGCACACATCATGTCCCTGTGACCATTCATTCTTCCGCAGTCACATCTTCCTTTGACGACAGTCAGGAAAGAAATGTTCTCTGTTCTTAAGGACTCAGCTGAGTTTAGGTTGGGCTCACTTGCTTAATCTAGGTCAGTCTTTCCACCTGGAATCATAGGACCATAGGAAGTTCATGAATCCTAATCACATCTATGATGTCCCTTATTTGTACCAAAAGTATCATATCACAGTCCCCAGGGGTTAGTACATGGACATCTTTGGGAGAGAGAATATTATTCTGCTTACTATACTTGTTAAATTCTTGCTATATTCAAGATTCATCTCAAATAATATTTCTCTTGTGCCTTTTCTGATTCCTCAGGCACAGACAAAGGGATTTTTTTGTCTTTGTGTTGTGAAGATATGCGTTCTGTAGGCTTTACCACACTACTTGGAGTAACTGATTTATGTAATTGACGATTTCATAGACCTTTGAGAGCTGAGACTGAGTTTCTATCTTTTTAACATTCCTGTTGCCTGATATGAGCCTCAGTAATGCTTAAGTAAATGAAACTTCGGTCACTCCCATGCATGATTTGACACCAACAAAAATACAACTCAAAATTTGAGACACATGGTCTACTTTAAACATTTAGTGACGAAACTTAATATTATCATTTAAAATGTATTCATATTTGTCATCCTCGTCTTTATTACAAGTCCCCATTCAGCAATTGAGAAAATTGAAACTCAGAAAGGTTAAGTGTCTTGTTTAAAGTCACTCACACAGGTATTTATTGGTAAAGTGGAAATTGTAGGCCCAATCTACTAAATTATAAGACACGTTAATTCTGCATGAATTATTTTTGTTTGTTTGCAGTGCCAGGGATTGAACCCAGGGCTCAAAAATGCCAGGCCAGTGAGCCTCACCCAGCCGGACACATTAATTCTATTTAGCCTGAAAAGTAGTATTTGGATGATGTGATATTTGACCCGGAACACACTGTCAAAATTGGAAACTCGTGTGTAACACAGCCATGACTTCGAAGCAATTGCATTATGTGAGCATCTTAAATACATAATATTTTGAAATGAATGTTTTTATATGTAGCACTTGATGAAATTTAAATTTTTAAGCTGTTAGTTTATTCTGTTGATAATTATCATGAAAGTGTGTAGACACTGTAAGCAGGTGAAAGAAGCTGAGGTGAATTAGATGTAAGTTCTGCTATAATGGAAATCACAGTAGAGTAGGAAGTTCAAATGCATGTGAGTATCTGCGGCACCAGCCAATGTAACATGCCATGAAGAGGTGTGGGCAGCACTGTGGAGGCTTGGATCAGTATAAAATGTAGTCCCAAGTACTGGAATGTACATTATAAAGAGTCCTTCAGTTACTAGACTAAATAGCTAGATAAGAAATCATAAAAATGAATAAATTTTTATGTCTTTATATATATGTACCTATGTACTTTTGTTTGAAAATAGTTTCTCCTCTGGCCATGCAAAAATTTTCCTCCCCTGGGCAGGTCATATATTAACTCAATAATTGTACTTGTTATTATTCATTGGCCAATTAATCATTTTTTTCATAAATAAAGGAAAATGAAATTTTAGTCACTGTCCATACTATGAAACTCCAAGTTGAACGAACGAGGTTTCACAAACGTGGTCTAATAGTGATCCTTCCCAAAGGGAGAAACTTGGTGATCACCCGCATGTGCTTTGTGTAAATCCACTACTGGGCCTAGAGGAGTCTGTACTGCCACACGCTCTGATACATATGGTGGTCTATAGTCACTGAAAGAGTAAACATTTGCAACCATCAAGTTTACAAGTGAGGCTGTGGTGTTATATTGAAAAAGAATAAAAATGTTGGGAGCAGACCGTTTTTCATCCTGGGCTGCCTATAACAAGAGCGATCCTGAAATAAAAGGTAGAGTACAGGGAAACCCTCACCTGTGCTGATAAGACTTCCTACCCTCTCCTCTGCATCCCCAGCAATGCCGGGCGAGGCCCTGAACCCGCACTAACTTAGAGACCCTTCTCAAGTGCCACTTCAGCAGCGAAGCCTTCCTGGCAACCTCTGGGAAATGAATCATTTTATCCTCTGTGTTCTTTTTTTTTTTTTTTTTTTTTTGTGCTGGGGATCGAACTCGGGTCCTTGTGCTTGCAAGGCAAGCACTTTAACCGCTGAGCTAAATCCCCAGCCTCCTCTGTGTTCTGATAGGCCTGAACTCATTTCAACTGCACTCCTTTTAAAATCCTTCTTCTCCACTACACAGAAATGTAATTTTCATCTTGCACCCTTTGGTTCTAGCAATAAGGCATAAAGAGGGTGCTTAACAAAGTTTGCTTAATTAAATACATTATAATTTAACATCAGCCCAAGTATGGTCTGCTCAGGACTGTGTCTACTCTTAATGATTGCATATAGATAAAAGTATGCACATCATCCCCTACTTGGTCACAGAATTTCAGAAGCTGAAAGACATAATTAGTGACATGCAGATATACAAAACACTAAATATGAAGTCAAGGAGATAATGTGCCCCGCGCTACCCCACTGAGACAAAGCTACTCCTTGCGACGGCATTGGGGTCATATCTAATTTTACCAGTGTCCTTTACGTTTTATGATTCAGTTATTTTTATAATAAAAAGTATGCAATTGTGCAGTGACTTCTGCCTCACTAAATCAGAATTGGGCTAGATTCCAAGAGTTCATTTTTGGTTAACTTTTTGAAATTCGTAACCATTCTCCCAATGAGACATTTTTCTAAATGTATAGTGTCATGGTCTGTGTCTAGATGGCCCCCAAAGCCTCATGTGATCTAGCGTGTGTGATTACACCACTGATTGGATGGCATAGTTCTTCTGGGGTCAAGGATATGATACTAGGATTAAGGACGCTGGGATTAAGGGTGGGAGTGCTACTCACTCTAAAGTGGGCAGCCTGGATAACACCTAAGGGACAGAAAGAGGCTTGCCTACCCTTGTTTCACCCCTTGCTTACCTTGCTGCCTTCTGCCTGTCTGCCATACCACCCTGCCTCGGACCCAGCTGATTGCGGACTGAAACCTCTACAAACTGTGAGCCAAGTAAACCTTTCTTCCTCTAACTCTGGGTGCTGGGTATTTTGTCTCAGCAGCAAGAGAAAAGTAATTAAGATATGTAGTTTCTCAAACTTTCCTATAACAATTATTCAATTCCTTTATTCTCAAAATTCACTCCTTGAATGAAATTTCTGGGCCAGAATTTGAATATTTTAGTAAATTTTTAATAAATCACTTTTGAAAATAAATCTTTTCAAAATTAATTTTATTGGGGCTGGGGATTTAGCTCAGTGGTTGGAGTGCTTGCCTTGCAGGCACAAGGCCCTGAGTTTGATCCCCAGCACCAAAAAAAGAAAAGAAAAAGAAAAAAAAATTACTTTATCGGTACACTTTCGATATACATAATGACCACACTCATCATAGGACCCTTCTTCCCCTCTGTATTTACAAAACCTTTGTTTTCAATTGTTTCTTCTATTCTCTTTTTTTCCCTTGAAAAGAAATCTTAATTATATTCACACTTGTAGTATAATGCAAGTTGCTGCTTCTCAACAGCCTTAACATCACATGTAGTACTGACTGTGCCCATGTAGTACAAACTGTGTGGGCTAAAAGACAAATGTGATGGGTGGCATTATGTTTCACTGATTATTAGCGAGGTTCACTATCTTATGTTCAGTGATCGCTTATATTTTCTAGTCTATGAACCTCTGACCCTTCGTATGTAGTTTCCCCATTATTTTGATTGAGACATTTATTGAACCATTGACACAGTTTAGATATTATTCATAAACCTCATTTAGTTATATTTTATAATTACATTTTTTCTTTTTAATTTTTTTGCATACGTATTGTTTAAAACGTATAGAATAATATATTGCTCTATAATATTATCAAAATAGTTTTTTCATATTTCTTGTTTTTAATCCACATGACTTTATTTATTAAAATGGTATAAAGTTCTACATATATTTAATGAACAGACAATTGCTCATTTAAAATGTCTTCTTTTGCTATGTATGAAATTCATACCAAATTATACTCGAGTCCATTCCTAGGTTCTCTATTCTCTTCCACTGATATATAAAGAAAAACTACTTTAACATGATATATATCATGTTGTATAATATTCTGTATGCATTATACATGCTATATTTCTAATAAAATCCACATGAAAACACATACATTCCAATTTGGAGGAATTTAGAAGGAGTTATGAGGTTTTAGGAGCAAAACAATTTATTTACAACTTGGGAAACCAGAAAATGAATTGATAAGGAGGTGACATTTGAGCTGTGCTTCTCAAGGTGGGATTTGGCCATGAACTGGCAAATCAAGGGACATTCAAGAAAAAGTCTTAGTGCTTTGGCAATAAGACAGAGACAAGAAAGCTCTGGTTATGAGCCAGTATACCACCAACCCATTAGAGCTGGTGCAATTTAGTTGAAAAATTAGGGATGTCTGTAGAGAAGTTGGGAATTAAGTTGGGTGAGTCAGATTGGGTCAGGATCGTAGAGTCCCTGAGTACCAGGCTAGGAAGGGTGGATCATCTTGATTCCAAACGGGAGCCCCAGAAGTTTCTTCCTGTACAGTCAGCCCTCTACTCATGGGTTCTTTGTCCCTGAATTCAAATAATCATATTGAAAGTATTTGAGAAAAATTGTCTGTACTGAACATGTACAGAATTTTTTGGTCATTATTCTCTAAGTGATAGAATACATGAACTATTTATGCAGCATTTACATTTTATTAGGTATTTAAGTAATCTAGAAATGATTTAAAGTATTCAGAAAGATGTGTGTTGGTTATATGCAAATACTACATCATTTTACACAAGAGACTTCAGCATCTGCATATTTGGGTACCTGAGGAGCATCCTGGAACTAACTCTATGGATGCCAAAGGAAAGAGAGATTTTAGAGAGATGTTGGGGAGGGTGAACTTGATGGAAGCAAAGATAGAGACAGAGAACAATCAAGTCACTGTTGCAGGGTTTTAAGGCCAAGATAAAAGGGCTGTAAAAATGGCTAAGAAAAGTTTCCAAATTATTTTGGTCAGCATTTTCTATTTCTTCTTAATATGCTGTATTAAAAGGAACTGATCAAAGGTGGCAAAGCCAAACATCTCTGTATTTAGGCAACAAACAGAACAGAAAAGCTGTCTCTCCCCTTCCCCAAGAGATCTCCAAGGTAAAGTATTAAAATTTCTGCAATGTGGTTAATCCAAATGTAATAAATGTAAGAGAGGCGCTGTGACTAGGATTTCTCCTTTTAGCACTGTTGACATTTTGAGCCAGACAGTCCCTCTTGTGGGGCTGTGCTGTGCGTTGACGTTTAGCAGCCTCCCTGGCCTCTATTCACCAGATGCCAGCAGCATCTCTCAGTCAGCTGTGACAACCAAAAATATCTCCAGACATTGCCAAATGTCCTCTGAGACCCTCTTGTCTAGTGGGCACCTGTGCCAAGTTCTCTCTCTCTCAGGAAATTAGTAGCAAGAAGTTAGAAAACTGAGGTGGTAGAAAATGCTTGGATTTGGTATTGCACTGACCCATAGCAACACTTAACATATACAGGATATATGACCCATATAGTTATATGCTCACCAAGCTTCTGTCTCTTTGCCAAGACAATGACAGCCATAATAACCACTTCACAGGATAGTTCTGAAGAGCAGATGAGATGACATTGTGAAGAGAGACAAGTGCAGTGCTAGGCACACTGTAGTTGTTCAATAAATGTGTGCTGACTCAAATGCAATTATTCTCATCTATTTAATGCAATTTTTCTTGATACAAAGGGAGATTCTTATCTTTGCCATCCAATACTTTAAAATGATCATTCTTTGTTACAACCTAAATCCCAGACCTTGAGGTCTTACTCCCTCTTCATACAAGGTACATGCAGAGTGTTGAATTGAAAACCACTAACAAGGCTGTAAGTCCATTGCCAGTCAACAGGGGACATCTGGCCCTTGGTTTGCTCTCTGCCAGACTGTGCAATGCTGCCATGCTGCTAATACCATAATGATGCAGAACAAACTCTGCCCCTGGCTGGGCTGCTGTGTCCCTTTGAAGGATAAGAATATGAAGAATGAAAAGCAGTGAGCCTTCATTCTTCCCATGAAGATCTAGATGATAATTTCTTCTCAGTGTTATATGCATGAAGTTTTCCCTTCCTTCTGAATCCTTTTCCTCTTTACCAACTGTTGATTCCTTCTTTCCAAACTTTACCCTCTTCCCATCACCTTCTATAGAAACATCTCACTTTCTACAGTGAATTCTGTTCCCATCCTTGTGTCATCTCTTCTTCATATTATTATCTCCTCTAATTCTCAACACTTTTCTTTTGGCTTCTTATTTCATACCTAGTACTTACATACTTTTAAAGTGTTATGCACCCCGTTCGTAATTTTCAAAGCAGAACACTTGAACATTAAATCTTTCTATACTCTAGTTATTTTTAATGATAAGTTAATTTTAAAATCATGTGTACTCCTAGTAGAAGGATTTCCAGCACTCTTCTGCAACTACATATCTTACCCTTATCACTGTTCCAGATGAAATCTATTGAACTTGTAAATTTTTCTTAACATCTGGTTTAGGCAGAGTGGGGGGATTAGTATGCAACTGTGTGAAAACCACTGTGCATTCAGACAGCACAGTTGTTTCAAGAATCTCTGGAGAGCATGGTTACTCTTTGCAAGAATCAAAATGGCATGACTGACCCTCGCCTCAGCTGGATTCCCGCCCAGAGAAAAAGTTAATAACATTTCTTTCTACTTCCCTGTTCCCTTTGCATCCTCTGAACCTAGCATCCCAGAACTCTGTCTCCTTGACAGTTACCCTGCAGCTACTGGTAGAGGTGGTGCTAGAGGCTGATAAGTATCTTGGATGGAAGCCCAGGGAAACCACCCTCTGCACACAGTAGGCACTCATTATGGGATATAATAGAGGCCACAGTTGCCCCATAGCTGTGGGTGGAATTTGTATCTTGAAACAACTCCTCGTGATTTAATCTTTAGTACCTTGTATAACATGCATGCACCTACCGAACAAACACAACACAGAAAGACTTCAAAGAGACAAGATGTTTGCTGTTTCCATACGTAGATCAAACACAGTGGGAAAATAAGCCAGGACGATGGTTTAGTAAAGTTTGGCCTACAAATGCTCACTGGTTTCCTGGGAAGTTTTACTGGTTTGGGCCAAGCTGGGATTTGTTTCCATGCAGACCCCCCTAACCCATATAGGAGAAGAAACCCAACACAGCCCGCTGAATGGGCACATGTGGGTGAATGCTTCCTTGGTTTGGGGGCATAGGCTAGGCATCCCTTCATTTGTAAGGTCCACCTTATTGCCCAGATGAAGTCAGTGTTTCTTTCTCTTTGGTCTCCAACATTCTGTAAATATGGTGTTTATTGCTATTCATATGCAATTGTAATGTTCACTTTTTAAATTTCTTCTAGTTTCTTGAGGGCAAAGACAGAAATCTTTCTTCTCTATGTATAGTCAGAGTCTGTGTTTAGCACAGAGCCCAGTACAAAGAGCACAATACTGGCAAAATCCAAATACTTTACTATCTGGCCCTTCCCAGAAAAGCCTTGCCAATCCCTGCAGAAGGACACATAGCGGGCTTAAGGGCCAATCAAAATATTGCCACAGAAATGTTCAGAAGAACTGGGGAGGCCAGAGCATCCCTGAAATGAGAAGGTCCATTCTGTCTTCTCTTATAAAGACTTTATCTCTGGCTTCAAGAACCTGCCACTCATCTCATCTTTTTTCTTTGGCATTTGATATTTTAAATTTTATCTCTTTAGCATGTTTCTTTAACATTTTTTTCTTTCCTTCCAGTAATGGAAAATGTCTTACCCACCAAATATTACCTTTTAAAAGTGTTTTAAATCATAGAAAATAACACTAATAACACTAGTGGACATGGTAAAATATACAAATTCAAACAGAGTTTAATTCCAGCCAGTGTTTTAAAAGGTGACATTCAGAGACAACAAGGTAGAAATACGTCTCAATGGGACGAATTGCCTGTTTCTAGATAGCGAGGATGATTTTTACTCTTTTCTTTCTGCTTTCTCATATGACTGTAACAAATCTGTCTGGACTGCCAGGTGCCTCTGATTTAAGCAGTGCTAGTTTCAGGGCTTTTGTCATTACAGAGACACATCTCTAATCGGGCCTCCCACATTGCTACATGTTAGACTCATCATAAATCCTACCTATGACTCATTTACATTCTGTTTGTGAAATTGCTTTGGAGAAAACTCACTCTGTATGTGGAAAATATTATTCTCTTTTCTTCTCTTTTCTTTTCTATTCATGTAACCTTATAAAAACAAAAACCGAGACCATCCCTAATGTCTAATTTGTTATCGTTATAGTACTCATCAGGTTTATTCATAAAGACCAATTCCATTTTTTTTCAGCTGCATTCTTTAACTAGCTTCCTTCTAGTCTAGATTTCTAGATCTCTAGATTTCAGAAGCTAAAATAGAAATGTATGCATACAGTTTGGTATGATGGAAAGGCACTGGAGTATGGTATCTTCAAAAGTGAGAGTCTGCTCCAGCATTAGTCTCCTAGCTATGAGATCTTGGGTAACTCACTTCAGCTTTCATAGCCTCAGTTTCCTCATCTGCAAAATAGAGATACTAGCAACTCATTGATTACTGGGAAGATGAAGAAGAGGGGTTTTTAATAGCAAGTAGCTACATCAATCTAGTTGAGAGCAGGTACTTGATAAAAGAAATGCTTTAAAAGCTGTAAAATCCCTTGTTATAAAGGAAATGCAAGGTGCTTCGATGAAAGAATCCCAGGAGGAAGTGATACTTCCTGTCTCTCTGACTCAGCCAGAAGCTGGAAGAATCTTCACTCGAAACTAGCTATGCAGTCATCTGTTCGAAAGCACGGAAAGACAAGTCGGGGGGCCCAGGACCAGCTCTGTCTCTCATGTGCTGTGCAATCTTAAGTAGAGCGTGCGCCCTCTCTGGGATGCTGCTCATTTACAACATGAAGGGTTTAGATAAGACTTTCTCCAAGGTTTGAAACGTCTAATACAAAGAGTCAATGGATTCAAAAACTTGCAAAACAAAGTGATATTGGCCAAATAAACTAATGAAGTTTTTTTAAAAGTCACCTTGCAGCACAGATATAGTACTTTACAACTCACCACATACTTCCATGTACGGGATCCTATTAACCGTCCTGGGAGTGGGAATGAAAACTGTTACTATCCCATTTCAGAGGAAAGGAAAACAGGCCTGTGATCACACAGCTAGCGAGGAAATGAACACAGACATGAACTCAAGGCTGCCTGGCACTAGTTTTGCAAACTTTCTACTCTACCAGGAACAATGCATTTCAGAGACCCTACATTTCCAGCAAGTATTTGCTCGAATTGTCCACTTGTTTTCTATTTGAGTGTTGGCCTTCCTTGTTCTGTTCCAGGACCTACCAGCAAGGGAGATCCATTTGCCCAGCGTTGTCCTTACAATGTTCATTCTAGATGTTATTGAAGTTGGGGCCCCAATCGAGAGGCGCTGCTAGAGAGGACAGGCAGGAACGCCGGGAGCCAGGAGATACACTCCTGGTTTCTCAAGCTTCTTGTGGCAGCCAAAGCTTCTCATTCCGTAATCTCAACAGGAAGTTGGAGGAGGACAGCCCTACAGAGCTTGCACTGTGTCTTATTCAGGGAAGTGACTGCTGCAGAAGGAAGTGAACTGCCCTGGTGGCTTCAATGCAGGGCAACTTGGGACAGCCACCTACATCTTTAGAGACTCAGTGTCCCACGGGCAAATCTGGAAAGAGAAATTCCTAATGAGTATGTCCTTCACCTTAACACCTAGGCCTGGATGTCTTCCTGTAGGACATCTTCCTGACTCCTCCAAGGATCATGGGTCTTCTCTCTACCTCCACGTCACAGCCTTTGACTACTGCAGTGTTTATGTGGATGATGATTATAAATTTACTTATTTATCTCTCACTCTACAGAGCTTATTGAAAGGAAGTACTACATAGAATTATATATATACATATACATACATATACATACACACACACACACACACACACACACATATATCTTTTTCTGTCTGAGCTACTCGAGTCTACTTGTGCATTTAGACAGTATTTGTCATACTTTGCTCTGGCAATACCTTCACAATGGCTTCAAAGATCTGACAGGCCCTACCCAGCCCCTTCCCTCTCGAGTCTCCAGCCTCTCCTGACATTACTCTTTCCCCACAGCCACACTGGCCTCCTTACTGTTCTGACACCCACAGAGCATACTCCACACTTATTTCTTCAAGGACATTTCTCCCGCCCCTTCTTCCTGAACTGCTCTTCCCCTTGAAACCTGCAGAGTAACTTTATCTCCTTCTTCATGTCTTTACTTGGATCTCACCATCTCAATGAAGCTCAATGTGTCCACCTACTGAATTCTGCTCTCTGCTTCCCTGAGCTCTCTCAGCACTCCCGACACCTTTTCCCACACTCGTTTTCCTTTCTTCCAGGTCATCATCAGCTTTTAGCACACAGCTTAGTCTTGGTACTTTTTTTTTTAATGTCTCTTCCCCTCTCTAAAACTCAAATTCTATGAGAGAATAGAACATTTGCTTTGTTCACAGGTATATCCCACATCCCCAGGAAACTATTATGTATACAATAAAAATGTCCACGTGCAGTCATGACTCCCTTAATGAGACAGAGGCAGCCCAGGCCTTGGGCTTCTCGTAACACCTCGTTTCTTCTTATCAAATAGTTCCAAAACCGAACTTGCACATGTGGTTGTCCTAGGCCCACGGAAGCTGGGATGGGCTCCTTTGCCCTGGTGAGTCCAGAGCTGCAGCAGGAATTCTTTCCATGGGCTCATCTTCCCTACTTTCATTGTCTTTCTGCCTCTAAGAGTTGTTAACTATACTATCACAACTAAAACAAAGCTAATAATCACTTCTTGGAATGTTGGGTAACACCATGGCATGTTGCCACAGACCTCTGAGAATTGGCCCCTAACTCTGCTCAGACTAATTTCTCAGGGATTTTAACTCAGCCTGTCTTTAAGCTGAATGTTTATCATTTTTCTTTTTATTGTTTCTGGCTCCTCCCCTGCCTTTGAAGTTTCTGAAATCTTTAAGCATTTGGCTGGTCTCTATACACCGCAGGTCTTCTCCCTCAAAGAGGGCACCTGGCCAAGAGAAAGGAACTGGAGCTCCTCTCTTGGCGGGGCCCATAAAACAATCAGATTGCTCCGCAGCCTGCCATTTGAAACATGAGCCGTGCTTAAAGTACAGATAATGCAGCGGGTTCCAAGGAGATTAGAATATCCCAATGGGATTTCCAGCGAATACAGAGAGAGAGAGTCCTCGCACACAGTGTAACCCTCTCTGCTCCAAACGAGCATTCTCTCCAAGGAAGGTCAAGGATGAGGATCCGCTCCCCACCCCTTCACATGACCACCTTCATGTGTGAGAAGTTGCAGGCGTTCACAGCTGGCCCTTTGCTCTGAGCCTCCTTGTTCTTCTCCTCTGTACCATTTGAGAACTCCCATCTGTCATTACCTTCTGCTGGCCTTGGCAACCCCCGATCTCAGGGTAGGCAGACCCTCCTGCCTATGTTGTTTTTCCCCAAAGGACGGGAGGCATTTCTTCTCCACTTCCCACTCTTTAAAGGTTTTGAGATCTTTTGATAATTCCCAAGAGTAGTGATGGGCTCCCGCTACCTTGCCATAAGGAAACTCCAGGTGCCCAGATCAGAACCCGGAGTGAACATTCATATGAAAGAGAAAATATATCATATATTTGGAGTTGAACTCCTCTAGATAAGCCCTGGGCTCGAATTTGTTTATTTCAATCAGAGACTTAGTCAAAAATCAGGAAGTTTAACCAGTCGAGGGACTGGTGGTTATCTAACTCCAATGTCATTTTTTAGAAACTTTTTTTCTACTTTATCTACATATATCTGTTACCCTTTGCACATAGTGCGCAGAATTCAAACTCTGCCCCGCAGCAGCACCGTGGTGGAGTCTGTGCCCCTGGCAGGAATGACTCTGGGAGGCCAACCTGCAGGACAGAGCAAGCAAGAGGCAGCAGGGCTCAGTGTCACGTAATTAAGTGCTGCTCCAAGGAGCGGAGAGGCAGATGGGGTAATAAATGTCTGCTTGGTGTGAAGACATGGCCTGTGATGTGTCCCAAACCTCCGAGTCCAACCCTGTGTAATAAAAGCTGGGTGGACAAGGAAACTGATGAAACTCCAGGCACTGATGAAAGAGGGAGTCGTTTTCCTACTGCCTGGTGAGTTGTAGGATTCTGATCCTTTGTCTTGTCCAACTTCCATCCCTGTCACTCTTTGTTAGGGACTCAAGAGAGGAGTTATGAGGAGTGTGTCAAATGCTGATGACTGCTCCCCCATGGGGAGAAGCAGCAAGTGCTGCGTTTCCCTGCCATGTTCATTCTCTCCCTAGTTATGAAATCATTGAGCCCAGGAGTTGAAAGGACCACCCAGTTGATTCCTTTTATCTCAGTCAGTTGGCACCAGAATCCTGGTTACAGTGTGCTGGATAAAGGAACCTCCCATCTCTATTTGGATATTTCCATTGGTGGGAAGTCTCCAGTTCCCAGAGGCAACCCCGTCTGTAAGTCTGCACTGGATTACCAGACATATATGATAACACGGTCTAAACACCTAACGAACCGATAGTCCACCCTTGACAATACCCAGGTCTCATGGTGCCCACTATAGCCAGCCTTCCTTTTCTAGGGCTTCCATATCTGTAGATTCAACAGCTGCAGATCAAATATATTCAGAAAAACTTGCATCTGTACTGAACATACGCAGTCTTTTCTTCACTTGCTTAAACAATACAGTGAAACAACTTCTTGCATAGCATTTACATTGCATTAGGTATTATGAGCAATCTAAAAATGATTACAGGAGGGCAAGTGTAAACCATATGCAAATGTTACAGTATTTTGTGAAAGAGGCTTTAGCATCCATGGATTTTGGCATCTGCAAGTGATTCTGGAGCCAGTCCTATGTAGATAATGAGGGACACTATATTGCCTGGGACTTCCCAAGGAAATTTCTGTGTTCTACACATTGTGAAGGTGGCCACTTATGACTGCTTCCAGCTACTGAAGCTCAAAACAGTGGCTTCTATGGAGGTCTCAGGATCTCTGCATCATCCTAGCCCTCTGCTACATCAGGATGCTGTCTCTCTCTCTCTCTCTCTCTCTCTCTCTCTCTCTCTCTCTCTCTCTTCCCCCTCTCACACCCTGCTGATTCACTGTGAGTCAAAGCATGACCATCTTCACAACACCAGCAGAGTTACAGATGCTCTTGGCTTCCAGTCTGCAGCCGTCCCAGAAGGGATCCCTGCCACCCTCCCCTCCTGAGGACTAAAAAGGACAAACTTAATCCTCCAGGGAGAGCTACAAGGTTCCCACACCTGAAATTCTTCACCCATACTGCAAGAGCAGACTCTCAATAGTTAAAACTATATACACACACACACACACGGGTGTGCACGCGCACGTACACACACACACACACACACACCCCTCATTTCAATTTGGGTTAAATTGCTGCCTTAGATCAATTTCTTTAGAAGCAGACCTTCAGATGACAAGTCAAAAGCAAGCACTTTGTAATTGGGATGTTCTTCCCAGAACAGCCTAGAAAGTATGAGGAGAAGCAGAATAGGACAGGGGGAAAAAAACAAGCAGGGGTGTGAGTTCAGGCAATGTCTAGCCTCGGCCTGCTGGACAGGGAGGTCTGGAGTAGAAATTACACCTCAGAGCTCACTCAGACTCCAGGCAAGGGAACTGAACGCGTTCCCATTTATGTCTTGCCAACCACTGGCCAAAGGACACACCTGCAGGTTGGGAAACTTGGATACTTCTGAGGTGTCAGGGTTGCTAGGCAGAGGGGCTCCGGAGACCTGGCATGCTGATTGTTGGAAACAAGGGCAGCCAAAAGCCAGGGAACAGGTGTGCAGAAATGTGAAAGGGTCTGAGAAGAACTGCAGAGGGCATCCATGTGTCCACTCATTCACCCGGACTACCTCCAAACACTGAGTTCCCCTGGCCCTAGACCTGATGTATGTCTAACGTAACTTGCTGTCTCTACGGTAAGAAAGAGCTAACAAGCTTCTGATGGTAGTTAAACCCAGGGCCAGGGTGGGACTGGGAAGTTTCTGCCTCACCCTGAGCAGATAGGTCCACACTGGCCACTTGTGTACATTCACATTTTGAGGGACACTGTTCAAATAAATTTTACAGCCACAGTTTGTTGAGTCTCTCTGTGCATATGACCTTGGTCTTGTCCCTTTCTTCACTAGAATTTTCTATCAGCTGCCCGTCAAGCTCAATCAAACACTTCCCAAAAGATGATAAATATTTTTATGAGCAAACCTGGAGCATGAGTCCCAGTTCTGCAGATGTTGGTTTATCACTCAGAAAGCAGATTCTGCATGCAAAGTCACCCATATAAAACTTCTCCACAATGACAAATACGAATTCAAATAAAGCTGCTTTTACTTTTTTTACAGTAAACAATCTGAAATCTAGAAGACTACTAAATCAGGTCTTTATCTTTGTGGGTATGTTTTTATTTGATTTTCCAATAATAACTACTAGACCCCTGGTGCCTCATCATTTTATGCCCGGGAACCTATAACATGACAAGGAAATCTCAAGACACTGCCATTTCAATTTTATCAGAATTTTAATGGTGAAACGTGAGGTTCTGGTTTTCCTTTCTCTCTTTCCCTCCCTCAAGTAAATAAAAGCATATGCTCCTTTTCCTTTCTCCATAGATCACTTAAACAGCAGGAAAGAGCAAACCCCAGAGAACAGCACTCTTCCAGGACACCGCTATGCTTAGACTCTCACGACTGTTTAATAAAATTGATCCTGCTTCCTTCGCCACCTATCTACGCTCAGGCACACAGTGGTTGGCATGCAGTAAAAACGGGCTCCCAATTCTTTTATCCCTACCAAATCCCTTCCCCTGTACTATCAACTCTGGTAACTTGACAACTTATTTTACTCTTTATCTCATGGTCCACTGCTTCCTTGGAGACAAAGAAGTTGAAGAAAAAGAGGAAGGAGGAAGGGAGGAGGAGACTGTATTTTTAAGCACTGACTATACCCCAAGAACTTTCTACCCATTACTTTATTTGAACCCTAACAGAAATCTCTGGGAAATATAATCATTTTCCCAAGAAAATTGTGGTGCAAAGGAGGTCAGTGATTTCCAAGATCATAAAGCCAAGAAAGAAGTAGAATGTGATACTGAACCCATTTTGTTGGATTGTATCTTGCCCAAGTTCTATTCCCTACAACATGCTTTGGATCTTGAACTCCCATACAACACCAAGGTATGTTAAGTAGATTTGAGCCTCCACATTTGTGATTCAACTACCAAAACTCTGATTTTAGAAGCTAGATGTGGTAGTACATGGCTATAATCTCAGGTACCCTGGAGGGGGTGGCAGGAGCATGACAAGTTTGAGGCAAGCTTGGCAACTTAATGAGACCCTCTCTCAAAATAAAAAGGGGTAGTCAATGGTGGAGCACTTGCCTAGCGTGTAAGAGGCCCTGGGTTCAATTCCCAATACTGCAAGGCAGACACGAAAGCAAAACAAAACAACTCTAATTTGAGATACATAAAACCTAAAAAAGAATCCAACAGTGACTATTAGGAAAATGAGATGTGACATTGTCTTTCATTTAAAAATGTCTGCAATAAGCAAGCATTATTGTCAGTCCTGAGGTAGACAGAGACAGTTCTTGTTTACGATTTCCACTTTTATTGTTATTTTGTAATACAAGTGCTTAAAACATTTTTAATGTATTGTTCTACCAAATGACAGGCCCTATAGCTTGCAACTCAGAATGGTGGTGAAATCCTCATTAGTCACCTGCTGTAAGTTCCCCAGAATGTGCTGGGACACGGAGTCTATAAAAGCAAGTAGAGCTTTGTTAAGCTGCTGGGTCACATAATGTACAGCCTCACACAAGGACACTGTCATCGGGAGAAAGGCTTAGACTGTGTGCTTCAAGTACACGGAGAAACTGGTTTCTGAAAACCCATCTTTTCATTGAACGCTCTTTAAAGCCGAGTTAATGTGTTTCCTACTGTTAAAACAATGACATGTGAGTCACATATGTGGTTTCGAGATTCCTAAACTGAATCTACGCGGCTGCTGATGTAATCAGAAATAACCTCTGGATCTTTGAGGCTAGAAGATTAAGGAGGAAAGCTGCCAACTGATGCAATTGCTCATTTCGATTAATGCTATCACCAGCATTCCAGCACTCCCAGCATTCAGATCTCTTTGGGAAATTATTCATTAAAAACATTGTTTTCATTTGAAAAATGTCCTTACTACCAAAGTAAACTATTTCTGGGATTCATCCCACAAGCCTATCTTGTAGCTCACAGTTTGGAAATAGTTCATGACGGGAAAAGAATGTGGGGTTGAGTGCAAGACAGGTTTGCATTTGAATTCTTGCTCTGCCACTTTCCAGATGATTTCAAACAGTAACATCCCTGAGTCTCTGTTCTCTAATCTGGAAAACCAGGAAATTGTCCCTACCTCACTGTGCTGTGAGAAAAAATGTTAGACGTAGAACAGCATCTGGCAAAGCCAAAGGGCACAATGCCAATAAGCAGGTGTTTGGGCCCCAGCTTGCCTTCAGGGAGCCTGACTTAACTAATCTTCTGGGTTTTGATCTCTGAGTGGCCAAGAAAAGAATTTTCTTTGCCTCTGGGCCCTCCGGGGACTGCTCCTCTCTCTAACTCCTAACTAGGAGATTCACTCAGACTCCCCAGGACCTCGCAGCAGCAAGAAGAAACTAAAACAAGGGAGAGGGTGTTGGGCTGGGTCTCACAAGAACAATTTGTCCTGTGTGGTGGCATCGTCACTTGCCAGTTCACTAAGACTGTGTGCCGCAGGAATCTGCGACAGAGAATCCTGACCTTCAGAAGAGGAAGAGGGATGTCAGCTGTCAGAGGAAGATCATGGTGGTGCTGGCTTTCACTCGGGCAGAGATGACAGCAAAAGAAGATATTGCAAACTCTCTGAAAGCTCTGGGTGCTCCATTAGCCAGGAAAGAGGAAGAACTTCTACAGAGACCCAGCAGATGGGAGCAGCAAGTACTTGCTCTGAGGACCTCATCATAGCATCTGTGTCCTCCGCTCTCTTCCAGGTAAAAAGTATTTCTGTTTTTCAGCCTTACCCCAGCACAATTAGCCAGGAATCCTCTTCTGAGAGATGAGAAATTTGAGGCACAGAAAGCCTGGGTGACCTGTGAGTTTTGTATGAGATCACACTGGAGAAATAGCCACATGTTGTCCCAGAGTGATGTCTCACGTTTTAGACTTCTTTATTAATTGCATCATGAAATTGGATTACATCCTGCAGATCTGGGAAAGGGCAGAAAACATTAGACAATTTATAAAGTCCTTTCATGTGTTAGTGTTTCTATTCCAAAGAAGGCAAGAGGGGAAAATGCCAAAAGTGAAATGCTGAGATTAAAAGGTTATGGCGAAACTCATCAGTATGGAGTAGCTATGCTCCTAAAGGTTTATTTTTAAAAGGCGCACAGTCTTTAAGAAATTGTAAGCATCTTTATTTTATCAAAGGCTGATATCCAAATGAGAAATTGCTTCCTCTTTTCAATAGTAATAGGTGCTTATCATATTCTATACAGTGCAAGTACTTTGCATTGATTACCCCTCCACCCAATGGAATAGATACTATTTTGTTCTATTTTGTTAAAAAAAAATCCTTCATTAGAGATGAAAACTAGGAGACTGAGAGAAGTTAAGTACCTAGTCCAAGAACACCGAGTTTTTAAGTGGCAGAAGCATGACCTGGACACATGCTGAAGTCATCTCCTATTTCCCTTGCTCTTAAATACAACCTCCCAGACACTGGACTAGCAGATCACATACATTGTTTTCATTTAACTATGGAAACAAGATACATGAGGTATGAATTATTACTCTAATTTCTCAAGTAAGGAAATTGAAGATCAAGATCCCTATGAGACTTCTTTAGGGCCACACAAGTAGTCAGGTGTAGAGTCAAGATTCAGAACTTCTGATTCGGAACAGCCTTAAAGCTGAACCAAGAACCCGGAATGCTTGAGCCCAGAATACAGAATTGTTTCCACCTCCATATCTGGCATCATAATTCTTGGTGAGAAAAGATCGGAGGTTAGTACAAGATTTATTTTTTAATGTTATACAAAATCTTATAGAAAATGATATTATCCTATTTACTGCTAAAAAATTCACTTAGTTACAATCAATATATTTTAAGATTGAGTGGCGAGTTTGTATGAGGCATTTTCAAGAACTGTTGCAGCATGTGTAATAAATACAAAGTAAAAGATGGGTCTCCGTCCTCGCGGTGCTAATTGGTTCCTTCAAATACTTTCTTTTCCATACATGCTTCCCCAATATTGATGGAAAAAGAAATCTACCTTCAAATCTCAGCGGTTTCCTACTAACATTTTCCCTGAAAAATGCCACTGCGTTTAACACAACCTGCTTTTAGGGGGTTCTACAGAGCTGTGACCACGATGCAGTTGCTCGAAGTGACCCTTTGACGACTACAGGCCGCTGTCCTTCACATCCACAAGCCTGGATTAGCAGCGAGTTCTGAGCACCTCCAGCTGCAGCCAACTCCAAGCAGTGACCACAGAGCACAGACAGGTGCCTTGATGTCATCTCAAGGGCAGACAGCTGCACAGCAAGTCTCTCTGAATGTCCCTTGGAATGACTTGATTTCCCCTGGATGACTACTTTCTGGGTCCCCTGACAGCCTGTGTACGTGGGTCTCCAGCATTCCTGCAGGCTGGGAGAGCCCCCAAAGGAGAGGCCTTGGAATGGTGATGGAAATATACATCTTAATTGTTTGGCTTCCCTGAATGTACAGAAGGACTGCAAAGAAGCAATCAGGCGGAATGACTGGACATTAGCAGACTCTAGTTGACTTTGCCAGGCCCAGAAGAGTATGATCTAACCTCTGCTTCAAGGAGAGTAGAAACAAATGTAAACAATCAGTATCTAAGGCCAGTGTCCAACTCCTGGTGTCCTGGTCCCCTCTGCATTGTAATGTACGTCTCAGTATCCTGGCAACTGCTGAAGAGAGACTCTCATCAAGATGACCAGTACGAATTTCAATCTCAAGAAGGCACAGAGTGTCTGTGTACATCTCACTGTGATCCACGAGACCTTGCTGTTTCCAATACCTTACTCGGTACTAATGATAACACTGAAAGGCAATTTTTGGTACCAGGGATTGAGCTCAGAATCTGCACACTGAGCTATATCTCCAGCTCTTTTTGTTTTTCATCTTAGGACAGGGTCATGTTAAATCACTTGCCCAAGCTGGGCTCAAACTTATAATAGTCCTGCCTCAGTCTCCAAGAATTCTGCGGTTATAGGCATGTGCCACCACACGTGGCTTAACTGTTGCTATTCTCCTGTCACAGATGAATGCACTATATTTAGTGGCAAGATTGGGGTTAAACACTAGTTCTACCAACTACCAGAATATTTCTCTAGCTTCTGCTTTATCATTAGATGGAATATTAATGTAATTGGAACTTGAACTTCTTATAAGGGTTGGAAACAAAATAAATAAATGAGTGCACTTATTCATATATCCATAAACACACACACATGCGCACACACACATATGCACAGCATCTATTCCTAAAATAGTCCCTCATTAAGAAATAACTGTTCTTCAAATGTAAATAAGCATAATATACTTATTTGTCCATGGTTTCTGACCTCAGGCCAACTTAAGATAATGTCCTGACCTTGACCAGTTACTTAGCCTTTCTGGGCATCGATTTCCTTTTTTGAAAATGGGAATGATGATTAAAATTTTCTAAGGTTATAGAGGAAAGTGCTCCCTAACACTGATATTCATGAAGCCAACCACTGCTTTTACAAGGTAGAGTTGGGGAATCCTCACTGTCCTTGGCTTCACACAAAGACTCTGTGGCACCTGACAAATGGAAGCAGCTACTCATTTCTGAAGTCCAAAGCTGTGCACCAAAATGTCACATGAGAATATTTCCATTCTCAAACAGCAAACTCTTTGCCATCATGATAAACATGTCTGTTCTGCAAAGGTGACAAACCTCTGACTCTCAGAGCTTGATTTTGCGGCATCCTTGTACCAAGCCGTCCAAGGTGCTGGCACTGTTCAAGATGCTGCGTGGGACTGGCCACAGCATACTCCCCACCCTGCCCTAGACCAGGATGTGACCTTCGCTTACCTTGTAGGGACAGTTCTGACTCCTTCCCCACCCAAATCCCAGCCTCCCTCAACAAATTCCTTGAGGAAAGGTTTGAGGGTGGGACTGGGTATTGCAAAGTTTTCTAATTGCCCTCTCTTTTAAGGGCTGCAACACAAAAGCCTTTAATAATTCCCTCAAGTAGAGGAAGTATGGACCTCAGACATTTCTTCCAAACTTTGATCACATGGAAAACACAAATTAACATCCAAATAAATTTTCCTGTAAGACCAAGAAGAAGGAAGAAGAGGAGGATGAATGATACAAGTGTCAAGTACAGAATGTCGTGTTGTAAATATGTAAATGGTCGTATAACTACTATGCTGTTGCAGTTTTATGTTACTAGGACTGCCCCATGATGCCGCAGTACTAACTTTCTATGCTTTGCAAAGACAGGAGCAAGACCAGAAGGTGAGAAGCTGTGATGCAGGACTTTGTCATATGGACAATGACCAAGTTCTTCAAAATGAACAACAATTTGATCTTGAAGCCTCGTCTGGGCGTTTGTTAACCTTCCCTACTTTCTTAATGTACTTTGATTTGGCTTAAGAAAGGACATTTGGTATGTACTGATGTACAGCAATATCTTTTACGTGAATATCATAAAAGAAATGTTAGCAGTTCCAAGCCAATACCATCTTCAAAGAATAATGCACTCTGATTACACAGGATTCATTCTAGAAATACAAGGATAGTTCAATAGAAAATAATTGATATCTGCCTTACACCATTACTTTAGACAGCTAAAGGAGCGAAACAAAGTGATCATCTCAAGGAAATTTACCACACCACCCTGCTTAAAATAGAAACAACATAAAAGGAATGGGAGAGTGGTTCTTACATGGTAAAGAACATCAGAAGTCAAATTCAAACAATTAAACACCAGATGCTTCCCTACTGAATTCAAGAGCAAAACACAGATGTCCATTACCATCTGTTATTATTTAGCATTATTTTGGAAGTTTAAGTCAGTGAAAGAAAGTATAAAGAGATATACTTATTAAAAAGGAGATTTTAAAATTAATCACTATTTGGCTTCGTAACCCTGGGAAGGGGGGGTACTAAAAATTTAGAATTTAGAAAGGCTACAGATTACAAAGACACACATGATTACAAATAAATCATTCATCTTTATATAATTAGAACTGATAATTGAAGTGTTAATAGAAAAAATGAGTAAATTCATTGTGTAGATTGAATGATACAAACCATATAAAAGTAAATTTAATTAACACCATGTACAAAAAATCTAAATTTACATAGACCTAAATGTAAGACTATAATTACTAACTCTTAAAAAAACATATAGGAGTAAATATTTATGATTTTGGGTTAGCAAACCTTTCTTACCTATGGCCCCCGCAAAGCACAAACAGAAGCAAATACAGGTAAATTGAATGCCAGGCACAGAGGTGGGGTAAATGTGACTAGCAAGAGGAGGCCCTTCCAGATCTGAGCACAAAGCTGAGATATATGATAATGCCAGACCTTGGGAGATTGCCTGGGTTTCCTGTGGAAGAATGCATTGAAGTTAGGAGAGTCTTGGAAAGAGAAAAGCTGGGCTATCAGCTTAGCCTGTGGCCAGGGGCAGGTGGAGCCAACCAAGTGGAAAGGGGGATTGACAGATTTTCACACTTCAGAGACAATCAAGGAGAACACAGCCCACAGAGCCATGAATTGGGCAAGTAGGCCCTTCTAAGGACATACCAAGTACACAGAGTAGGGATGCGGTGGGGGTGGGGTTGGGGTGTACAAAGAAAATCTGATTAGAGTACAGTGGTGCCTCAGTTCACGAACTTAATTTAGTCTATGATTTTGGAAAGGATGGCCATGTTTGTGTTTGTGTGGGAAGGATGGCTGCAGTTGTATTTGTCACGTGATGCAGCGTTCGTGAATAAAAGCAAACCTTTGCCAAACATTCCTGTTTGTGAACCAAATTGTTTGCAAACAAAAGCACTTGTGAACCGAGGTACATTGTATTTGTAACACTGCCCTTAAATGAAAGTTTATGCCCAGGTCCTCCTCCTCTGACTTTTGCTGGAATAAGCAGGTGAAATTTATGTTAAAAAGGTAATTTATAAATTTGGGCAGTGTAATCCGGTAGACAATACCCATCAGATAGACAAATCTCAGCTCCGACACTCACAAGTACTGTGGGTCCGGATGAAAGATTTAACAAACCTGAACATTAGTGTTAATTTCACCAAAGAAGGGACAGTCGCTTGGGCTCTGCAAGACTGCAGCTCCTGTAGGAAGAGCCTGACTCAGACTGTACAGTGACGCATGCAGGTCTCTGCTCTCCCTCTCTTAAGGGTCACGTCCCAGCCCACACCCCTCAAACAGTCCTCCTTGGGTGTCTGTGTGCTCTCTGCTGTTAAAATCTGCTGTTTTGTATTCATTCTTCTCATAAAAAATAGAAAGAAATTATTATGGCCTTTTCTAAGTCTATTGCTTTATCCATCTATAACATTTCTCTCTGCCTCTCTCCTGACACTACGCCTAATTTGATGGTGTATCTAGCAAACTTAAACCTACATTTCAACCCATCTGAAACTTGCACATGCTCAAAGCCATTGCTGACAGATGTCAACCCCTTGCTCCTGCGGGCTGCACCAGCAGACACTCCTGACTCCCGACCGTTAAACATGCCCGTGCTCTCCTCTAGACGTGGCTTTGATGATTATTTGCACACTCAACGTCTGGGCTCAGCAACACTTTCCAAGTCTACCTGTCCCTCATTGGCTCCTAGGATGGGCAGCAGAGGATCAAGAGTGGCTTCCTACTCAATGCCAACTAGCCTTCTTGATGTCCATCTCAGTTTGAGAAACATCCAAGCCAAGAGCAGAATGGTCTTGGCAGACAACAAGGGGATGAGTCAAGGCAAAAAGCAGAACTGAACCCTGGTGAACTTTAGTCACCAGAACGGCATTTGCTATTCAACAAACATTTATCGAGCTGTGCTGTGGACCACTTTCTCTCTTGTGTCATCTCACCAATTCTTCAGTTACCCCATGAGCAGGGGTTGTCTTATATTTTATAGAAAAAGAAACAGGAACAGAAATGTCAAGTAACCACTTGTTCACCCTCTAGCTCATTGTTGCCAAAAGCAGTCTGAACCGAGGTCTTCAGATAGAGTTGTCCCGTCTACATCACCACTACCTCTGCTTTGGCATGAAACATATTAATGAATCCTGCCTGCAATTACCTGAAAGTGCCTTATATCATTTGTTGAAGAGTGCAAGATTTGGAATCTTTGGTTTGTGCTCTTCCTAGGATGAGATGTCCCCCAGCCACCAACATACACACATTCTCCATTTCTGAGCACTTATTCCTAAATTCTGCCTTGCCTGCCTGCATACTTCCCACGGGCCTGGCACCACACTGGGTTCTGGTAATACAGGGAAGACCAAAGACTGGGACATGGTCTTCACCAGCACCACAGCTCCCAGTCCAACAGAGCAGCTGTCTGCTCCTGTTTCAACCAGCTAGCTCTCCAACTCACAAGACCATAAGTTCACAGATCTGCCCTGACCACGCGCAGGTCAATATGCAGCAGCGTTTATCACTGAGGAGCATGGTCAGATACCAACCCATTTCAGAGAGTAGTAACCCAGCCCTGGTCACTGCTGTGAGCGTCTGGTGTCTGGTGATGCTGCCTATGGCCACAGCCAGCCCTGTGCCCCTTGACTACCTAGAGCACAGCCCCATCTAGGACAAAGGATACTTTCCCTGCATTCTGGACACACGTCTCACCCCCACCTTGGGTAAGTGCCTGGCCTGATACCACCTCTTGGCTGGAGTCTCAAGAACCTGTCTTTTTCAAATGACCTCCCTCAGCCCCTTGCCCTCTGTCTGTGCATGTGGTATTTCCTAAACCGGGAAGTTCCTGAATCAGCCCTGGCCTGGAGCTCCCCACTGCAGAGCAGGTCTCTGTAGGTATTTATTGGCACATAATACAATGCAGTATACTCCTGTAGGACAGATTCTCAATCCAAACCGTATAGTAGGCTTTTGCTCATCACCTTGGTCTAGATTCCACCCAGAGCATGAACACCTTGTCCAGGCAGCTATAACCAGAGCAGTGCAGCCATAGTGCACAGGGCAAGAAAACTTACACCCAGGGCTCCACAGCCTTGTAGGTGCTTTACCTTCTCATCATGTTCCGTCGCGATTGACCTTACCTCACCTCCTTGTCAGTTACCCATCCAAGGGGCTCCAGCAAATTTCAGTCCGGTCGAGCTGAATGGCCACAGTATCATATAAAGCCATTCCCTATTTGTCGTGAGATGGATCCAATGCTATGAAAAAAAAAAAAAGAGAGATCATCTGTTTTATTTTTTTTTCCAATTAGTGTCCTTCTTTCTGGTTCATCAAAACTCCCTGTTTTTTCAACATATTCTTCATCTACCCTTTAGAAAGAAACAAATATGATTCTCATGAGTCTTGGCTTCAATTACCTTCCTGAGTAACTCACTCCACATGTTTATCCTTTCTTGATTCACTTCTCACGGAGGATCTGACTTTATCTGTTCTAACGCCAGTTAGACCGACCTACAAGCTTGGGCCCATGCTGGGATCTGGCAAGGATCTATCACCAACCTCATCGATATCATTATCATCGCCAATTACTGAGCATTATCCAGGGGCATCCTCCAGCCAGGCATTGTCTAATCTGCACAGTCCTCACACAGTCACTCTGTGGGGTAGTCATGATTAAGTCTTCATTTACAGTTCAGGAAATTGAGCTTGGGTTGAGTGAAAGCAAGAAGTCAAGGTCCACCTGAGTTTGGGAGTTTCCAAGTGACCAGCCGAGTGGGAAGAGCAGACTGCCCCACAGCTGGAATCTGCCCCTGTTGATGGTGAAGATGATCTGAAGATATTTTTCTACGCCAAGCCCTACACAGATGATACAACACGGCTCTTCCCATAAACATAAAGCAAGTTACTCTGTAAGGTTCTCCTTGACCTGACGGTGCAGCCCAAACAGCAGCACATGCAGTGAACTCAGGCTGTGTAAGGGCACGTTTCCTCCTCAAGACCCGGTGTTTGACCTGTGATGATGTGGTAACAGTGCATGTCTGTCTGGAACCTCTTAGTTTGTTCTGCTGTCACTCATCTTGCATGAGTGACAGACTTGCAGAGTTATTTACCACAATAACTCTGCAAGTTCACCAAGGGCAGGCACCACTGTCCCCACGCATCCATTCACAGATTTATGTATACATATCAATTGTGACATTAATTCAACAGCTCTTTACTGAGAATTTATCCTGTGCCAGATTCTGGCTAATCCAGAAAGAGACACGATGAGAATAAGGCCTAACTCTCCAGAAGTTCAGGCCAGGGGTGGGTACAGTTCCCTGGACGAACACTAACTTCTCAGGCACTGAGCGCTCTCGCTGTGTGGCGAGGATGGCCTCAGAGAGAGTGTAGAGTCAGAGGGCCACAGTCCTGGTGGAATACCTCCATGCAGGCTGAAGGTCTGGGCTTTATCTTGAGGATAAGAAGATGCAGGCTCAGAGCAGTTAGGAGTTGGCCAGATTACATGAGTCTAAATGTCATTCCTGTCTGTCTCCAAAAGGAAAGAGGAATTGAGGGACTCCAGCGGGACAGCACTGTCTGGAGGAACTTTGGGAGAAACGGTGCCATTGGGTGGGGAGAGATCAGACAAGAGGGGGAGGAAAATAACACTGAGGGCCACCTGCTCTGTGCTAGCGCACTGACTATGCTACTGTTGGGAAGCCAGGAAGTGATCTTAACTCTATACGAGGAATGAGGAGGGATTCCGGGTTCCTGGTCTTCTTCTTCTCTCTGGTCATGACACCTTGGGCCTATTTGCATTACTTCTCTGAGAATCGGTTTCATCTTGGATGCAAGAGGAAAAAAATCAGGACTTAGCAGAGGCAATAACTGAAAAATGGCAATGGATACTCCACAGGTTTTACCCTGGTAACGCTTTGTATAATTTTTTGGTTGTTTCACTGTTTGGGCAGGAAAGGATGATCAAAACCCAAGAACATGCCTTGATCTTTTCAAGATGAAAGGGGTGCCAGTGAGCAAAAGGAGTGCAGGAGAGATAAAGGGTCGGGGCTGAGGAGGGAGAAGTGGAGCTGGGTTACAGGAAGGATTCAAACCCCCAGGTCACTGTGTGAACTCAGGCATTCACCCCAGTGCCTCCATCTACTCCATCTGCAAAAAGAGAAGATCTTTTCAGTATCAAGACTGACTCCATGAGCCTGCGAGACAGGAAGAAGATCATGGTTCCTTAGACACAAGAGTCCACGGAGAAGAAAGAGATTGGAAGTTCCCTGAATACTTGACTCACCTCGTCTCAGCCCAATTTGCACATCTTGGGAATTTCTTTCTATTTTATGCAGAGAGGGAATTGCTTAATACAGACTTAGAGGAAAGCTGAGAACCCATTTTTACTCCACCAGGAAGGAAAACTCCCTGTTCATTGTCAAAGAAAAAAATGAACCTCGTTTGCCTTTGAACTTGCCTTGGACCAGAATCCTGAAATCTTGCATTCACATTGCTTGTGCCCCTACTTGCCTCCTTTGCATCCTCCTTTTGTGAGCCACCCTCAGTGGAATCTGAGGGACTACTCCTCTTCCCCAGTTACTCCACCTTCTGTACTGGCTGCCCTGGGGCTTCTGTAAAATCATCAAGTAGATCACTCACAGCACGGATTCAACAGCTATGCTCCACAAATCTGAAAATGCACAGGAGTTAACATCCCTTGGGGCAATCCTTCATCAACGGGGAGAGGATTAGTGACTCCACTAGCCAGGACCAGACAGATCATTTCGAAGGACTTTCTATATGGTCCTTGCAAGATCCCAGCAGAACCTAGCCTCCATTGCCCATAGTGATGACCCGCTAGATATGGCACCTCTTGTACTGGCTTTCTTCCTTCCTCACGTCCCAGCCAGTTGCTACTGTTCCCTGAGGTTATATCCAAAAAGCAACTACCTGCCCACGGCTCTACTTCCTGAGGGGATCCTCACTTATGATAGCTCTTTCCTTATCATGTGAGCAGAGAATTTCCACGGCTTTCTGCTCTTTACATGGGGATTCTGCTTAAGGTTGCTTTCAAACCAAAGTTTCCCATGGTGAGAAGAAAGAGAAGGGAAGAAAGACAAGAAAGAAGGGAGAAGAATAGGAGGGAAGGAAGGATATAAGGAGGAAAGGAAAAAGGGAAGGAAGGGAGGAAAAAGGAAGGAAGGACTAGGCTTAGCCTGTTTTCTATCACTAATAAGATAATATCACAGACTGAGTACGTTGTAAAGAAAAGATTTATTTTGGCTCATGGTTCTGGTCCAAGGTCAAAAGGTCACATCTGGGGATGGCCTTGCTGGCAGAGTCCTGAGGCAACACAGAGTGTAACATAGCGAGAGACTGGGAGTGCCTAAGAAACCTAGCCAAGCTGGATCTTACAGCAGACCCACTCCTGAGACGACTCATTAGTTCATTAATCCATTAATCACATGAACTGATTAATCCATTCATGAAGGTAGAGCCCTAGTCACTTCTTAAAGGTCTGATCTAGTTTAAACCTCTTAATAGCTCATAATGAGGATTAAATTTTAATGTCTATTTCAGAGGATATAAAGCATATTCTAAGCATCGCAGGTGGGAAGGAAGGAAGGAAAGGAAGGGAGGAAGAGAGGGAGGGAAAAAGGAGGAAGGGCAGGCTGAAACTTTTAGCTTGCAAGATGAAATCTATACTCATTACATGGGCATTCAAGGTTCTCAAAATCCATGAAGTGACTCTGTACCTTTCTTGTCACCTGTCACACTCATTGACCTGTATAGAGCAGCCCTTGTTTTCCGAGAATACCGTATCATTTCATACATCCTTGCCAGTTCCTTTTCCCCACTGATCCCGCGCCTGCTGGTCTCTTCCTTAGCTTTTATGTTGATCAGCTTCCTTAGCTGATCTGAATGTCACCTTTTCTACAGTACTTCCCATGTGCTCCTCCACTCTTAAGACACATCAGTATATCCACTGCCCCCTACTTTGTTGGCTCCTGGCAATACCTTGTCAATCTTCTCACCACTATCATACTAAGCCACATTTACTGAGCTCTCACAAAGAGCTAAAGGCTCTGCTAACTGCTTCACAAAGCCTTGTGAGAAAGCATGTAATTATGATACTAATGATATGAGTTCAGATGGGGAAACTGTGATTTTGAGAGGTTCAGGAGCTTGTGTTGCTGAGTATTCCTGCAGGATTATCACAATTGTCCTCTTTCTAAAGAAACTTAAGTGCATCTGGGGAGTCAAGGACTGAGCCATACATCTCTGTGATTTCCTAGAAGCATAGCCAAGAAAGAATTCCAGCAAAATCATACTGCAGCGATATATGCACACCCATGTTTATAGAAGCACAGTTTATAATAGCTAAATCTTGGAAACAACCCAAATGCCCATCAACAGTAGAAGGGATAAAGAAAATGTGGGGTTTATACAATGGAGTACTACTCTGCCATAAAGAATGATAAGCTTGAGATATTCCTAGGTAAAGGGATGGATCTTGAAACCATACTCTTAAGTGAAATAAATCGGACACGCATGTTTAAATACTGCATAGTTTCTCTGGTGTGAGAAACTGAAAGTGTAAATAAAGACTAAAATGTATTATATTGGGAAAGGGAAGAAAATGTCCAAATGGGAAAGGGAACAAGAGAGGGGGAACGGAACAGAGGACAAGAGAAATAAGAAATGGAAGGAAAAAATGGAAACAAAGCTTTTGTAAATAGGGAGGGAGGAGGGGGTGAGGGGAGGAGAATGGGAAAAAAAGAAGCAACAAGATATGTTATATACAGGTACAAATCCCCTATGATGAATGTTATCACTATGTACATATAAAATGTACCATTAAAATAAAATTAAATTAAAAAAAAGAATTCCAGCAAAAAAGCAGGCAGAAGAAATAACTGGCTTCTGTCAGGAGGAGTCACACCATCCTGCAGGACATGGGCCTCAGCTCAGCTAGCCCCCTGGAGCTGCCCTCACCTCCACAACGGATGGCCCCAGTCCCAACCCTGCACGTGGAGCCTCCTTGAGCCTCCAGAGACTCCCGTGCTTCCCTTTTTATAAGAATAATAAACCTTCCTTGAGGACTTGCTCCAGCAAATCAAATTCTAAACAAACCTATGAGCTTTTGTTGTCCTAGTTTGATCACACTGCACTCTGCAGGAGTCTCTTGTCTTCTTTTAGAGCCCCTGATGACTTTGCCTCAGCCTCCCCACGGCTTGAGGTAGAGAAAAAGCGCTGTAACAGCACAGGGCAGGGCAGTCGGGACGGCACATGAAGGGTGGCAGCCTGGTGTTTTCCCGGGCTGGGCTGAGGCCCCATGCTCCTGCGGTTGGCCTCAAGGCTGACCTTCATGTCTCAGACCTGGCTTTGGATCTGGCTTCTCCCAGGAGCCCAGGTTCATAAACAAAAAACAAGCAGAGCAAATAAAAACATTATCTCACTGGCGCTTGAGTCAGCTGCTCCAGATGTCTAGGCTGGTGGGGCAGCAGTCAGCCGGAGCTCAGCCCAGCCTGTGGTGGGGCTGCAGCAGGGTGCACGGGGTGAGGATGACTCCTTGGGTTTGGACGTCTGCAGGCAACTGGGCCACTTACACAGGCAACCCCACTCCCAACCCGTCCCTCCAGCCAGCTACCGTGGATGCCCATAACCTCCTGGGCCTCTGGCTGGCAGCTTTATATCCTCCAGGTTGGTACAGGATAGTTGCTCAATTTGACAAGCAGAGCTAGAGAATTAGCTACTCTCTGTTCTCTCATTTAGTCCCCACAGAAGGGCGCACGAGGTCAGCTTTACAAACCCTACTGCACAGGTGACAGTCTAGAAGTTAAGGGATGTGCCCACATTCATGAGCAAACCAGTGGAAGAACCAGGACTTGATCCAAGGTCATTGCCTTTGGTTTCTACTGTCCCAACTCCACCCTCACCAATGAGACATGGTGACCCCAGAGCCAAAGGCAGCTTCTCGGGCCCCCCTCCCAGCTGTCAGAGGCATTTGGAAGGATGAACGGGAGCCTGTGAAGAAAGAGTCAGCTTGGGTTTCCAGAACGTCTGGCTCTCTGCTGCTGAGCTACGCCAGTGGGAACTCTGGCCTGGGAGTCAGGGACCCTGGAGAGGCTGGATGCCCTGCTACAGAAGCGCTGCGTGCCCACAGTGAAGCCACCTGCCCTTTCTGGGCCACAGTCCCTCTGATGATGAGTGTTCTGGAGAGGAATCCTGACGTCAGGCCACCCATGCAGCTGTAACTTCCTGTCCTATAGTAGTTGTGGCACACTGCAGAGCAATCTGCACCCTTTTAGCTCTTCCAAACTGCTCATAGACAAGAACCTTCAGTCCACACAACAGGTTCATGCGGCACCCACAGACCGTAACCAGAGCAAGGGGAGGTTTACACAGGCAGTATCCTGGCCCTGCCCATCCACGCGGATTTTCCTCCCTCACAGCAATGTCACAAAGACGCAGAAACTCCAGGGAGAACTGTGCTCCCTTCTCCTATTTTTCTCATGTGTTTCGGGATTTGGCTTTCTCTAGCATTTCATTTTCCAGACGTGATTCAGAGAAGTTTCATTATGTCTTGACATTTTCCACCCAGTCTGAGACTCCTGCATGAGGGCCTATCCCGAGGCCCTCTTGCTATTTGTTTAGTAACTAATTAATGCTGGTAGAACAAGTGCGGCCTCAAGGTTGCTGCCAAGACCAGCAGCATCCAATTATCTAGGGGAGGTAGGGGAGGGTGGGGCAGGGTCCAAAGTCTGCCCGAGCCCAATGTAGCATGGTCATGGTGGTGGTGGGGGTCGGGGAGGGTAGAGAATGTGGAGCGATGGGAGTGAAAGCGTCGGGGAACCTTATAGGGAAGAAGTTTACCCATGTAGAAAAGAATTTAGACTTAAAGTCGTGAGCAATAACTTCTCCTCCCCACCCTTCTGTTTGCTAACATAGAGCTTGCTTTCAAATCAGATTTAAAGTACATCTGAGATTTGGGGGAGTCTGTAATTGTGGGCCAGGCCACATGAATGGAAGCTCTCCCTTGCTCTGAAGAATTCCATTAATTCAGTTTGCATTTGCTAAATGAACATTATCCCAGTTAACACTGAGGACACAGAAGTGAATGTCAGAAAAGATGGTGAAACAGATATTGAAATCAATGTAAGATGGGGAATGGTAAGATTTAGTGTAAAAACTAGCTGATGTGGTAGGGAAGACAACAGTTCTGCCTGGGGGCCTCTGCAAAGGCTCGCTGATGGCAGACGGCTTCTAGACACTCCACTGCTGCCGTTGAGAGGGAGTCCCCACTACACCATGTACCCTCTCTGCCTCCCCTGCCTGTCCTCGTCTGGAGCTATGAAAAAGCGAGAAAACACGAAAGAGCTTAGCTGGAACAAAAAGCTACACACAGCTGCAGGTGAAAGTGATCAAAACGCTGGGCTGGTAAGAAGGCAGTCCGCGGGTCAGGAGGGGTCTCACCATCAGGTGGAGGACGAGGGACTTCTTCCTGCAGGCATGGCAGCTACTAGCCACGTGAGACTTTGAAAGTCATTAAATAGTATGTCCAGTGCTCAAAGCCACTTAGGTTGTTGTCTCTAGTATGCAGCGGTGCAGATATAGACCATTTCCGTCTCTGCTGGAAGTTCTACTGGACGGCACTGTCTAGACAAGGGGAGTTCCTGATGGTTTGCGACCAGAAAAGTAAGAGTCAGACTTCTGTTTCAGGCGACAATGAGAAGTCTGGCTGCAACAGACAGAGACCAATGACCGGGAGTTCCTAGGAGCCTCTTATGTTACTCCAGGTGAATGCTGATGGAGATGGAGAAGAAGGTGGGTTGAGCACTGTCCTCCTATTACTCCAGGTGAGCTTCGAGGAAGGTGGAGAGACGGGGCAGAGAACTCCGACTCCCGAGTGGCAGGAAGTCTTCATTAGACAGGGCCGTCACTTTCCAGAGCTGACGGACTACAGTGTTCTGTCCTCGAGTCTCAGGGCCCAGTGATTCCCTCCATACGTACTTTCTCTGGCAAGGCAGATCCTGAGACTCAGATCCAGACTTCTGGGTTGAATCCCGTCATGGTACTTGGTAGCTGTATGATTTTGTGAGCCTTTTAAACTTTTCTCTTCCTGTTTCTTCATGTGTAAAATGGGGAGAATAATAGCCAAGATAATATTTGTAATGCACTTAAAATGAGACCTGCCCCATCTTAAGCCTCGGTAGGTATAAGCTTATGGCAGAATCAAGGAGCACTGGGCCTCGAGGGTTATGGCGTGGATTCTGGGCCTTTCTTTATGTGCTTGAAACCAAGTTTGGTCACTTTCTAGCCCGTGGCCTTGTGCTTCTGTCTCCTCGTCTCTGAACGATGATAGTGCTGGAAGTGGCCACATGATATTGTCAGGGCTTCTTGAAGTCACGTTGGAGCGACCTAGAACACCACTGGACTGTAGCAAAGATAAAGTGAGGTGCTCTGTTATGCTGCGTTCAGCGTATACTAAGCCCAAGTTCCTTCTCCTGTCCAGCAGTATTCGTCAGGACACCCAGTCCTTCTGTACCCCCCCACCCCGTCCCCTCCACCTGCCCCTCCTCTCTGACTCCCAGGCCCTGGGGAAAGGGCTGAAGGGGGAAGGACAGCTCAGTCTGTTGCCGTGTCCGTAACCAGAAATAATGTACGAGGAGAGGTCATGTGGTTTAGTCTTAAGCAAAGAGAGGTTGTGAGAAACAGAGTATGAATGAATGGCCCTTATTTACTGACTGATGGAATTTTCTTGTCATCTGGAAACCACCTTCCTTTTCCTCATTCAAAATCTTCCCTTCAGTGAGCATGGGGCACTTTCCAAGTGTAGGCTTCCTTGGCTCAGTGCTGGGACCACACACTCCCTGGAGCACAATAAAATGCCTCTTCTTCCCAACCCCTTTGTCCAATCCTCCATGGCCTTTGATGTTCCACTTTGAAGTTGAATTATTGCTTAGAATTTAGGCTTTAAAAAATTAAGTTTTAAACAAACATGTGCATGTACAAGAATAGTATAATTATTCATAACATTCAAAAGATTGGAATAGCCTAAATGTCCATCAACTGATGAATAGACAAAAAAATGTGGTTTATAGATACACTGGAATATTACTCAGCCATAAAATACCAACAAATGCTATTATATGATGAACCTTGAAAACATGATGCTAAGTTAAAAAGTCCAGACACAAGATCAGTTATTGTTTGACTCCATTTACATGAAATATTCAGACTATGTATACTTACAGAGTGAGGACATAAATTTATAGTTCTAGGTCAAAGGCAGTGGAGTACAGCTGCTTTAATAGGCATAGGGTTTCTTTTTGTGATGATGAGAATGTTTTGGAACCAGATAGAAGTGGTAGTAGCACAGTATTTAAATGTACAAAATACGATTGAATTGCTTGCTTTTAAAATGGTTCATTTTACTGGGCAAAAGCCTCTTGATAGGATGTGGTCCCAAGCATCAATTCTTTGAATTGTTTCCCGTGCAGTCTGAGTTCTATTCATAAATTTTCTTCCAACCCCTATGTCTTTGAGAGTTCTTCCTATTTTATTCTCCAGGAGATTTATTGTTTCTGTTTTTATGTTTAGGTCTTTGATCCACTTCGATCTTAGTTTAGTACATGGTGAGAGACATGTATCTAGTTTTAGTTTTCAGC
>PVJO010004596.1:85111-107943 GCA_004026905.1 Hystrix cristata
GAGGCTATCTTTCTTCCAGTGAGGGTGTTTGGCTCCTTTGTCGAAGATGAGATATTTGAGTGTGTTTGGAGTTATTTCTGCATCTTCTAGCCTGTTCCATTGGTCCTCGGGTCTGTCTTCATGCCAGTACCATGCTGTTTTTATCACAGAAGCTTTATAATATAATTTCAAGTCGGGGACTGTGATGCCCCCTGCCTTAGTCCTGTTGCCCAGAATTGTTTTTGCGTTATATGAATTTCATCTCAGTAAGAGAATTATTTGCTGACATATTTTTGTGTTCTCATTTATTTCTGTAATATTACAATTTTTCTCTTCAAATTAACAGTGTCTTTCCATTCTAGAAAGGTCTGTTATCCAAAGCAGTTCTCTACCCTCTCAGCCTGACTGAGCAAGTTACCAGTCATTGTTTCTCCACCACTGTTTTCTCCATAGATTGTTTTTCCTGCATAACTTGTCTTTAGTTTTACACTTGAAAGGAACTTTGCTTTAAACCTATTTTCATGTCCCAGAAAAGACCCTCTTGGCAAGGTAGACCAGTGATTTCTTTAATCAGTCTCTTCAAATGTCATCTGTTGTTCCTTTATTCAAACAATCAAGCAATCAACCAGCAGTAGTCTGAGATAGACATTGTGTCTAACTCCTAATAGGGAATATCTGGGTTAGTGGAAAAGAATCAGACCAGCCCCTGCCTTGAGGAGGCTCCTAGAAGGAAAGAAATGATCCCTGTAAAAGCAAGGATGGTGCTCTGGAGAAGTCCTAGCTTTCTACTTCTTTGCTACTTTCGACATCTTCCTTTTATGCCCCCTCCCTGCATTATACTTATTCCAATGGTGCATACAGAGTTTTGGCTCCTTGTTCATCAGCTCTGGTTAACTAAGAGGATAAAAATTTACTCCTTAGGGAGAAGTGTGGCTCATAAGCAATTGACTGTATGTCCCAAAGTCTTACCAGGATGATACCAAGTCAGTGGCACACCAGTAGTAGGAAGCCCATTTCTCTGACCCTTCTCTGACCAATGGAGCCTGCCAAGTGTGAAAACAATCAGCCGTGAATATGCTTTTTCTGGAGGCCACTTATCTTAAATAGAAAGAGCCCAGAGCCAGATTGAAGACATGGTTTCTAACTCCACCTCTGCCATTATTTCCCTGGTAACTCACTACCACTCTTTGGATTTTCAAGTCTTTCAAACCTGGTATTCTTTTAAAATTTTATTGTAGTGGTATATTTTAGATATACGTAATGACAACATTCATCATAGGAAATTTGTACCTGTACATGTATCTTCCTGCTTCTTTTTTCCCCATTCCCTCCCCTCCCTTCAGCCTCTCCTCTCCCCATTATCTACAAAAGCTTTATTTCCAATTTTTTCTTCTATTCTTTTTTTCTTGTCCCTCGTTCCTTTCCTCCTCCTCCCTCCCTGTTCCCCTTCCCATTTGAACAATTTCTTCCCTTTCCCAATATAATACATTTCAGTCCTTATTTACACTTTCAGTTTCTCACACCAGAGAATGCAATATTTAGACATATGTGTCCGATTTATTTCACTTAAGAGCATGGCCTCAAGATGCATCCATTTACCTGAAAATGTCTGAAGCATATCATTCCTTAAGGAAGAGTAGTATACCACTGTATATATATAAAAAAAAAAACACATCTTCTTTATCCATTCATCTGCTGATGGGCATTCCAAGATTTAGTTATTATGAATTGTGCTGCTATAAACATGGGTGTGCCTATATTGCTGTGGTATGATGCTTTTAGTTCTCTTGGGAAGACATCAAGAAGCGGAATAGCTGGGTCAAATAGAACCTCTAGCACTTGTTTTTTGAGGCTTTTCCACACTGATTTCCACAGTGGTTGCACCAGTCTACACTCCCACCAACAGTGGAGGAAGGTTCCTTTTTCCCCACAACCCCGCCAGCATTTGTTATTGGCTGATTTCTTGATAATAGCCATTCTTTCTGGAGTGAGATGGAATCTCAGTGCCAAATCTGGTACTTTAGATGTTATATTTATTTCTTCTCTGTAGCTCTTGGAAGGAATCCTCAAACACCTTCTGCTCTGAGTTTATCATATATCTGAGCTGCGATTGCCAAAGTGAGAGTCTAAGTGTCCCCACTGACACCACCACCCCTAGTGTGCCAGGTTAAACGGACATGAGTTATGCTTCTTCTTCACAGTGTTGAAGACATCGGATAAACTGGGGGAACTTAAGTAAATTATGGGCTTTAGCTAACTATTTGGTATTTGAATAAAATATGGATTTTAGGTAACTATTTGGTATTTGAATAAAATATAGGCTTCAGTTATTCTATGTGTTAGAATAGATCTTTATGTTAAATTACTTCCAAAGACAGTGAATGGGGATGGTAAATTATTCCTCTCCCAGCCCAAATTTCCATTTCCATTTCACTCTCAGCAGAGCAAGATCCAGGCCATTGAAGGTCATGGTAAGAATTTAGGTGATTGGGCTGGGGATGTAACTCAGTGGTGCAGCACTTACTTAGCATGTGCAAAGCCCTGCATTAGATCCTCAGCACCGCCAGGAAAAAAAAAAAAGTAGCTGATTAACACTCTAGAGAAGTAGTATAAAAAGATGTGGTGAAAAGGTCAGACTTTGGAGTCATATCTAACTGAATGTGTCTCCATTTTTCTACTGACTTGTTATGTGGCCTTGGAAATAATAGGTTAACCTCTCTCTGACTGTCAGTTTTCCACTTTGAGAGTTAGTGGTGATGTTATGCAGCATTCTGTCCATTAAGTCAAAGCAGGATTATATCTTAAAAACCAATTATAGGTCCTCTTAGTGATTTCCCCTCAGAGTACAGGATGGAAAGAGGGGGGAAAAAGAAACTGCAGAGTGGAGAGAACTGAAAACCACTGTCTCGTCCAGATGATCAAGGTTACCATCAATAGCACAGCAATGAACATTATTGACGATGTGCCCCTGATATGATGTGATGGTAGTGGCACTTTACATCTGTGACAGTTTGCTCTTAAGCCCATAAAACCAATCTAAGCTTGAGAAAAACATTGAATTGCTGCAGAGGAACATTCTACAATTTTTTTGACGGCCCCATCTGCCCTCAAAACCATCAAGGTCTTCAGAAACAAGATGAACCCCAAACTACCACAGCCCAGAGGAGCCTAAAGAGACAGGAGGAGGAATCGAGCAGGTGAAAAACTTGAGAAGCAAGAAGGCCGAATATGCTCGGGAGACGAGGGAGAGCAGTGTGGAGGAGTGCAGAGGCAATACCAAGCCAGAAGAGTGAAAACCTACTTATACCACAAATATTTCTGAGTACCTCCTTTGTGCCCAGTAATGTTAGCAGCTGCATTAAGGTGAGAAAGGACAGTGCCATCCCTCAAAAAGAGGGAATCTGAACAAGACACAGATCTTCCCCAATGAGTATATACTCTGAAACTGGTCATTGGCATGGGAAAGACAAATGTGGAAGGCACACTGAATAAGTGTCTATGTTTGCATGGGGAGGGAGAAGGGTGCTGCTTAGCTTGGGTGGTTGTATTAGCTTTTTAGAGCTGCTGTAACAAATGACCACCATGTTGATGGCTTAAAAACAGCAGAAATGTATTACCCAGGAGCTCTGGAGGCCTGAGGTTCAAACTCAAACCAGCAGAGCTGAGCTCCCTCTGATGGCTTTCAGAGAGAATCCTCCTATCTCCTGACTCTGGCTGGCAGCATCCACTGACTTGGCTGCTCACTCCAGTCTCTGCCTGGATCTCCACATTTTCTTCCTTTCCTTATAGTCTCTGAGTTCTCTCTTCTTTATAAGGACATCAGCCATTGGATTTAGAGCCTACCTATATCCAGGCTGATCTCACCTAAAGACTCTGAACTTCATGCCATCTGAAAAATGCTCTTTTGAAATGAGGTTAATTTCATGGGTTCTGGGGATCTGACATATGCTGGTGAGAGTCCACTGTTCCACCCACTGCAGTGGCTATAAAAGATTCTCTGAGATGTGGATATGTATGTGGAAAAATCTCACTTGCAAAGAACAAGGGAGGAATATTTCAGAAAAGGAGGGCAACATGGCCAGAAGACTTGAAGTCAGACAGACCTGTGTGTGGTTGCAGAACTGAAGGCTGCACATGGAGGGGGAACCAGTGAAGATTGCTCAAGAAGACCTAGGAGGGCCTGGGAGGAAGGTTCTGAGTCAGAGGGTCAGGCTGGAAGAGGCCTCATAATGACTCACCCTTGCATACCATCTCATTCTCAGCTCAGAGCTTCGTCTTTCACCTACCACTGCTCTGGAAGGCCTAGGCTCGGCCATTACAATAGTCCTGGGCAGTGATAAAAGGTCATCGCACGTGGCAGGAAGAAGCCTTTTATTCCCAAACATTTCAGTGTCATGCAGGTGGGGTGGCAGCAGCTTTATAGTGACACAGTAAGCCTGAGTCTCAATGCCAACTTCCAGTTTCGCTGCAACATGTCCCATCAGGCCCCATTGTGAGCTCCCCATTTATGTCCTTGAATAAGCTCTGCCTACTTTTGAGTCACTGTGGCAGCTGTCATGTTGGGTGTGAGCTCTGGCCTGACGTCCGGGAGCTGAGGTTGAATCCCAGCTCTGGCTCTCAGTAGCCATGTTGCATTGGGAAGGTCAGTTACCCCTGCGTGGTTCAATTTCCTCGCTTCCAGAAAGCAAATGAAAGCCCAATCTGAGCAAGTTTCTAAGAGTCCAGCCAGATGATGCATTTGAAAACATTTTCCGAATTATAAAGAGTTCTACTCACAGAAGGAAGCATTATCAATATTTCCAGAGGGGAGAAACCCTCGGGATCCACTTTATGCCGGCATAATCACACATATTTTGCACAGAGAGTTATGTGTCATTGTCAGTCCCCAGGGGGTTAACATGTGGTCACAGTCTGTGGAGGTATCACCACAGAGCAAGCTCCTAAACCGGAAAGCAACAAAACTCAAATTTGTCTTCCTCAATAAAATAGCCTGTCTCTGCAACTTGATCCCTTTGAACGCCTACTGAGTTGAACATGGAAGCAAACGAGAAAAAGAAAATATACCTGAGTAATTAATCAGCATTTCGCCCAGTCCAATTTGGTTTTAAAGGACATTCACCAAGACCAGCAGATCTGCCAAGACAAATCCTGGGAGCCCTAGGAGTGGCCACTTGGACTTGACATCTGCATTGTCTGAAGTCCACTTGTTTGCAAACTGTTCTCAATGAAGGTAACAGTTTGTGGTAATGAGATCCATATGGGCTGGTGGCTGCTGTCAGTAAAAATAGCTGACATGGCCTGTGTGGCCAGACACAGCGTCAGACTCAGAGCAAGAAGACAAAGCTGTGTGAAAGAAGGGAAAAATGGCTTCAAAAGTCTAGAGACAGGAGCCTGGTTGTTTGTGAAGGAGGCTGCAGGAAGTTGGGACATTGCAACAAGAGACCCATCAACGCAGAGATGTTTGCATGAAGCACTGGACCTCCGTGGTGCAGTGCTCCACATTCTCATGGCCAGTCCAGAGGGAATGGAGAGGATTCTGTCCCGGAAGAGAGCCGAGGCTCAGCGCATGTGCAGGAGCTCTCTCTAGGATGTGTCTTGGACACAGAATCCTCACCTACCTAACCATCCCGGTAGACAGCAAAAGCCTAAAGGAACTGTGTAGAAAGGTAAGACTAGAAATCTTTAAAACAAATTGAGCATAAATTTCAGACTCCTTTCAAATATGGCATGTTTTGTTGCATAATGGAAAAATCAAGGATTTGAAAATTGTATGACTTGATTTAAAATCTTACAATAAAAATGACCACTGTATGAACAGAACAAATTATTTAATCTCTCAGAGTTTCCATTTATAAGTCTGTAAAATGGAAAGAATAGAATCAGTTATTATTGTTAAGGGAACCTGACTTGATGCTCCTTACATTTAATAGAATGTCTCATTCATTCGTCCATTCAGCGAATACTTATTCAGTGCCTACCAGGAGCCAAGCAGAGTGACAGAGAAATACACTGGTAAATAAAATAATAAAAATGACTATTCTCACCACGTTTACATTTCTGTTGTAACTAAAATATGCAGAATAGTGAAAGCTGAAAAGTGCTGTGGAAAAAAATAAAGCAAGGAAGGGGAATCAGGAGAACAGGGATTGGGTATAATTTTTAAGGGGGTAGTCTGGAGAAGTGACATCTGAGAAATGACAGGAGGAAGCGACAAGGTGAACCATGGAGCTTTGTGGGAGTCTAGGACTGAAAGCAGAGGAAACCACTAGAATAAAGTCCTGAGCGGGAGAGAGCTAGAGCTTGTGGGGTTCTTGGGGGCAGTAAAAAGACTAAAGAGGATGGAGGGAAGGGAGCCAGGAGCAGAGAGGCTACATGGCCCTGGGCAGCTATGGTAAGCACTTGGACCTGATTCTGTTCATCTGGAAAGTCTCAGGGAGGTTTTGAACAGATAATTGACAGGATCGACTGTATTTGGCTATTGCGTTGAAATGTTTTCATATGAGAAAGTATAGAGGTAGAAGGTAGCTGGGAGCCAGTCACAAGAATTTAAGTGAGAACACAGTGTCTTGGACAATATCAGACATGATATGAGGTTGTGGGATTCTAGAACATGTTATGGAAGGAGGGAAGGGCTGTAGAACTGGGTGGTGGGCAGTCCAAGAAGGAGCCTAAGATTTTGAGCCTAAGAAACTGGAAGAAGTCGCTTATTCACAGAGATGGGTACAGCTGTAAGTCATGCAGGTAGAGGAAGGTAGATTGGGATTTTACCATCGCATATGTTAAGTTTGGCATGTTTATTAGACATTCAAATGGGGACGTAGAGTGTCTGGTAGATGAGGATCATAAACACATAAGCATTATTTAAGACCATGAAACACAATATGAGATCAAGATGGGAGTGAGTGAAGATAGGTAAGAAAAGATAAAGATGTTTTTTCATCGGGCATCAATAAAAATTTATACAGCTTCTACATTTATAGCCTTCTACATAGTATTTTCCAGTTACTGAGCAAGATATGAGTATATACACACTGTATATAATATGGACATGAAATTGTGTAAAGTAGATGTGCTACTATTATTTTACATATAAAAATAAAAGGAGAAAAGGAAAAAATTAAGAACCAGAGGAAAGAACTAATTTACTTAATGCCAAATAGCTAATAAAAACAGAATAAGAATTTCGAGCCAGGCATTGAAACCCAATTCTAAAGTTGGCTTTTTGGCACCCATCTGCCCAGCACTGTACTGGGTACCCAAAGATAGACATGCGTCTTTTGTTCTCAGCCTATTTGTATTGCTGCATTAAATTTGAAATTAAAGCTGGCTCACTGTAGCAGTTGAGGATATCATCAGTCTTAGAAAATATATTATGAAAACCTGTATTTGTAAGGGGAGAGAGAGAATGGGAATGGCAAAAACAAAAGTCTCGCCTTCCTTTTTCCCCACAGGTACTCAACTGTCTCCTGGCTCCTAAATTATGTTCTCTGCATCTTTGAGAGAGGTAAACATAAGACAGATCCAATCTTGCCTGTCTTCTAAATCATGCATGAGGGATGCAAACAAATAAAGTGATCTACATGGGGTCACCAAGTGTTTTGTGCATGAGACTTGGAAAAGGTCCTAATTGTTTCACACCACTCCTTTTCCCTGCAGATGATCTAATGTTGCTTTGTACAATGTATATGAGAACTGACGAAAAGAAAATAATATCCAATAATTTGTAAAGCAGCTTTTTAATCACTATAGACATAAAGTATTTTTGGAGCTAGCTACTATGCATGTTAACATGCATTTAAGCTACACATAAGCCATGGCTTGGTAATTTAACTAAAGTTGTTACAAAACAGAAAGCTGCAAATTTATAAAATGAGTATAATCCCTACAAAATAAGTACAAAATTATTTTCAATGTGCTTTACTTGGCATTTATTCTACCTACAACAGTGAAGTGTGGTCCTGTTTTGGGCATCCCTATTTTATGTGGTGTGATCCCAGGTTACCTATGTCTGCCTTCTTTTTTGGCTTGGGCAATACCAGTTCTTCTTGAGAACTCCCAGACATTGTCCCTCTCAAGAGAATGCCACCAGTGTTCTTCATGGGGTATTGTCAAGGCCTTTCCCGGTGGGGCAGTGCAGGGTGTGTCAAATGTTGGCTGGGCTGCACTGAGCCAAATTTCATGAGTTGAAGAGAAATGAGGTGGTAACAGCAAGTTAGGTTCAGACCACCTAGAACCTTGAGTGCTGAGTAAAACTGCTTATATATGCATCTACTGCTAAGAGGTAGCCAGGGTCGCTGCCTGGTCTAGCCGCCAGGTTTTACATCTCTACGCTGGCTTTTCATAAAAAAAGAAAGAGCTTGATGAGTAACTAAAACGGGGGCAAACATGTCTCCATTGCAAACCTCAGAAAAATCCATGCCAATATTTATTGTTTTTCAGATTTGAAAAGTTGACTCTATTTTTTCATTCCCACCCACACCTTAGTCTTGTCATGGCTTCAGCCAAAGAAAACCAATTCAGGCAGGGCCATTTCAGGCTTCTTCTGAGTCCAAAGGAGGGAGACAGGAAGTAGGAGGTGACATTTGATTTTTTGAGGTTTCCGGTCCAAATTTAAGACCAAGGAATTTTGTGTGGGTTGTTTTGAGTTAGATTCCATTCAACTCATCCCATATTTATTAGCTGTGCAAGAAGAGAAAAAGTCATTAGTTCTTGTTCTCATGTCACTGACTATCTAATTGGATAAGAAAACAGATAAATATACAGATATGTGTACGATAATGCAGAATGTGGTGCTAAGAAGTGATGGTAATAGGCTATGTGGAATATATGATTACATTCAGTTGGAGGAGGGTCCACAGAGAAGGCTTCTATGGCAGTGACATTTGAAAATGACCTTCAAGAACATGTAAGATTTTGACAGATATGCTCAGTATGGTGGTGCATGCTTGTAATCCCAACACTTGGGAGGCTGAGGCAGGGGGAGGATTGCAAGTCTGTGAGGCCAGTTGGATTACATAGAGAGTTTGGGGACAGTCTAAGCTACCATGACACCCTGTCTTAAAGGAAAAAAACAAGAAAGATTTTTACAGATGGTTTGGAAGCAGAACATTCTAGCTGGAAGGAACAGAGTGAAAGGAAGAGAGTGACAGAGGCAGGAAGAGTCAGTTTAAGGAAGTAGATTCAGGGAGAAATGGTTATTTGTATTTGGCATGAGTGACTTAGGGATTTAGTTGAAATTTTATGAGCACTATATTGAGGCAAATGAAGCCTGGTTGATTCTAAACACACTAGGTTTGGGAATTACAGTCAACATCTGAATTTGAAAGCATGTGAAAAGAAATAGAAACCAAGAAGACGTGTGGTGTCCTACAAATTTGTAGTCCACGGGGGTAAAGAAAGCAGGAGTGTTAAGAGCTTTAATACTTGTACAGTCATATACAATCGACCCTGGACAAGGTGAAGATGATAGCTGAAGGACTATGGAATTTCAGAGTGCAGAGAGACCGTTATGCCCTGGAAAACACAAGCAAAGCTTCTTGGAAGAAGAGATGTTTGGGTGGAAAAGAAAATTTGGACCTATAGAAGGAAGGCCTTGAAATCATTCCGATGGAGAAAGAAGAATAAACATGGGCAGGAAGGCATCAAAGATATTTAAAAAGCTACCATAAATTTGACTAGCAAGAGTTCTTAAACTGGGGTGCAGAGATCCTTGAAGGGATCAGTGGATAGAACTCAGGGATGGAAAATTGAAAAGAAAACAAAAACCTCACTGACCTCTAATTTAAGTCTAGCATTTCCATTGAGTATGGATGTAGACAACAAGCCAAAGTTGCACTGGCAGGCAGTGCCTTGACTCCACACTGGTAGAATTCACAGATATTTTCTTAACAGGTTACTTTTACTGGCATCATCTTAGAATAGCATTTCAGTCATCACAACCTCACACTTTCAAAGTTCCTATAGTATTAAACCTGGTGCTAGATCTTGTTCTTTAATGTATGTATTAGATTTTCATTACAGTAACAAAACACCTGAGATAATCACCTTAACGAGAAAAAGTTTCTTTTGACTCATGGTTTTCAGAGGTTTAAGTTCAGAGTCTCTTGATCCTCTTGCTTGGAAGCACAGTCTATCATGTTCATAAAGTACACTTTACTGTCAATGTTTTCATCAAAAACCAAATTTCAAAGACTTACAGATGACAACGGAAAGCAAACACTGTTGCTACTGCATTCAATTCTCAATGTTCTGGTCACACTTGCGAGAGTGAATAACTCTTTTATCATTCCTCCATCAGTTCTCTCCCTTTTCTTCCCCAGAACTAGAAAGAAAATTCATGAAGGTAGCCCAGCAGTCTGGTTAGAGAAGAATCAGAAAAGGATCTGCCAATGATTTGTATTTGGGGAGGTTGTTTGTTTGTTTGGTCAGTTGGTCGGTGGGTTTTCTCGCATGGCTACTCATAGCAAGGAGCATTTTATCTCCCTGGCAGCCCAACATGGAACAGTCAGGAATTTATCTCAGAAGTAAATCAGATACACAAGCTTAAACAGTGCATGGTTTCTCTTATATGATAACCCCAATATATGAATAAAGTGCAAAACAAAGAATAGACTAGGAAACAGCGAGATGGATCTTTGGCATATGGGAAGGAAGTTGAAAGACTGAGGGAGGAGGCAGGAAAAGGAGATTAATTTAAAAAAAAAAAAAGAGGGAGATTGTGAAGTGGTGAGTACATGCACCGAGTCCCTATGAGCAATGTGGTCATCATGCACTAAAAACATGTAATAAAATACATACATATGTATGTATTTTACATATAATATATATTGTAGAAGTGGTTCAAGAGGTGCAGGGAGCGGGACAGAGGGGAGAGAAGGGGGTTAAAAAAAGAGATTGAGAAACATCACATACATGTAGCAACTCCCCATGATGAATGTCATTGTAATGTACTACAAATGTATACCAATAAAAATAAATAAAAATTTAAAAAGGAATTTATCTTAGCAGGATGTCATAGATTGGACTTTAAAACAAGCTTCCACTCGGATATGTGCATGTATCTCTAATCTGGTCTAACTCTGTAATTTTCAGATAAAGAAAATAAGACTCAGACTATCTCTCTATCTGATTAATAGAGAGGCATTTTAAGGCTGGGTCTTTTCCTGAGTTTGAAATTTTACACACACCCACAGAGTAAAAGAGTGAGAGAGCGAGAGTGAGAGCGAGAAAGAGAGAGAGAAATCATCCTTTCTAGAAACCCACCTGAAGACTGAACGCCTGCCCCTAAATCCAGATCCAAGAGACCCTAGATCCTGTTGCCTATTTATAGATGTCCCTGGGTTTGCCTAGAGAGTAACAGCACCATTTTTGAATACCAGTTTCAGGCCAGGTCTTATGCCCATCATTCTACAAACATGATCTCATTTATGACTCCCAAAGCCTTATGAGATTGAAATGATCACGCCCATTTTAGAAACAAGGAAGCTCCAGCCTAGCAAGCCCCGCATGACTTAGAAGTGCACAACTGATAAATGGCCTTAAGTGAGAGTCCTTCTGCAAGGTCCCAGGGCTTCCTAGGCCTGTATTCTGTATTATCGAACACCTGGCACAGGTCTGGCATAGGGTAGGGGCACAGGGAGCATTGTCCACAGGAAGAAATATGTAAGTAACTCCTTCCATCTGAAGATGCTGCCCCTCCACCACCAGTCCATCTCCAATGTAATTCATAAACTGCCCCATTAAATCATCTTCAAAGCATTCCATAAAATGCCCCATTAGATGGGCCCCACAACCATGAGTATAATCTTACCACAGACCAAGAGTGTTAGTTAGACTAGTTTGGTAGACTTTTAGTTTAAATACTTGGTCCAAGTTAGACTTGGAGCCTGGCGGAGTCCCTAGACTTCTCTTAAGGCCCGGGGCCAAGCCAGTCTCCCCTCTCCTACTCTCACACAGTTGATTGTTTGGATGGAGATGCCGGCTTTCGTGAGGACCCCTGCTGCACTTCATCTTGCAGGATTTGGCTCACGATTTCAGCCAACTGAGATCATTTAGAAGTTTGATTTTGTCATCAATCATATTTTCTATCCCTCCCAGCTGTGTGTCAGCCACAGATGTGATAAGCGGATTTTATATATCTTTGTCCAAATCACTGGTACCAAATATTAAACAGGGTTCAGGACACTTCTCTGGGGCATCCCTCTGCTGTGATCTCAGGGCATTCGCAAGGGCCTCTGTTCCAGGATTTGTCCTTTGACATTATCAATCTTTAATCCTCTATGCAAGCTCTTTAAGAGCAGAGCCTCGATTGCTGTTCCTTTTAGTTCTCGACAGGCACAACGCTGGGTATTGAAGAGCGAACGTTTCCTGTACGGTGCAACAGATCAAGTTGATGTGAGAAGACACGGTCACCTACCTGCACAGAAACTACTTGTACATTACCCCAGCAGGGTCTCAGTTTCTGTATACATGAAAGGAATAAGATCTCTGCAGATAACCTCAGTGGGTCACTGCAGAACTCAGGAAAGGTAATGGATAGAAAGACGCTTGTTCATTCACCCCCGCTTAGGCTTTTACACACATTTTTGCAAAGTAAAATGCATTGCCCTGCCTTTCCCATTAGTCACATCCTCCCCACATCCTTCCTTCTGCCTCCGCTTCACTCAAGCATGTGCCGTACCTGCAGTCTCCACCATGATGGGCTAGCCCAGGCAGTGAGCACCAGTGAGCTCCTGTGCGCGTGACCCTGGTGAAAGGAAACCCAGCAAACAAGCCTAGTGTCATCAGCTCAGAAGAACGGGGCTTCCCTTGACTTATCATACACTGAGAAAAGCAGCAGCTATGGAGCCCACTGGGGCTGACTTGCCAGCCACTCTCAGCTACTGACTGTATCTATGGTACCAGCATGTCACTAACCCACATCTGTCACTCTATTTGGGGTGCAGGAGATCCTTTGGGATGTTTCTTAGTATCACCGTGCTCTGATGTTAAAGTTTATAGAAACCAGAGAGTTTTAAAATTTGAAGCCATATTTTTCATTGTGGATACACTCTATTGGTATATTGTACTTGTACAAGGAAGAGAGACAGAATGAAGTTGTTGGATATTTGTATGTATATTTGTAATTTTTGGTCACCTGTTTGTAATCAGTGTTGAGACTCCTTTGAATATTTGTTTCTGGTGTGGAAATGAGTGCAATAAGAATTGTATTGTCAATGTAAATTTAAATAGACCAAGATATGTTAACTCTTTACAAATCTGCCACTGGAGACTATGGTTTAAAGGAATGTGTCTGGTTATCAAATTGACCAGGGGTGGATTATGGTGGACTGATATGGTCAATTTGAGCAGGAATGCCCAGCTGGACTGAGTTGTTGTGGTTCTGGGCATAGAAGATCCACCTGAAGATTACTGACAACAAATCATGAAGGAGAACGGGAGCAGAAGATAGGGCTGCTGTTTCCCAGGAGAAGCTGTGCTGTGGCTGGTTCTCCTGAAGGGCACTCGGTTATTCTTCTCCCAGAAGGAGCTCTGGGCCTTGCTGTCAATGAGGATGGTTGCTGTTGCTTTAGGGGAGCTCTGGTCTTCATCTCTGCTGAGGGCATTGTATCCTGGTTCCAGTAAAGATTTCTTCAGCCATCACTTGCAGACACGGACATACACAGGACAGTGCCGTGGGCTCTCAGCCCTTGATTGGATCTTTTGGGTCTCCAGTGCATAGACAGACATTCACCACTCTTCCTTCATTTGGCTTGTGGGTGAATGTTGTAACTTATAAATGTCCTATATTAAATCTTCTGTCTTGCAAACCATTGGCTCTAGAAAGCTAACTAATACAGTAACTACCCCACATCTATAAAATTCCTCCAGCTGTAAAATGAGAATGAGAACTTAACCACACTAATGATTAAGACACACAAGACACTCCAGTAATGGCACATAATTTTATGCCAATCAGACTGACAAAGAATTTTGAAAGATAATTATCAATACTGATGAAGGCAGGTAATGTAGTCTCACTTAGTCAATGTGAGTAGGTGTGGTGAATTGAAACAAACAATTCCAGGAAGCAGCTTGGCAGGAAATATGAAGTGTTTGAAATGTGCATATCCAGAAATTCCACTGCTACAAATTTATTCTAAGGAAATATTAGAAATGTGAGAGGGAGAAATGTATGGTAAAGGATATTTAGAAAAGTATTATATTTGGGGGCAAAAACTGGAAATAAGCTAAATGTTCATCAACACCTATCTGTAGATAATAGTAATAAACTATAGCATGCCTATAGGTTGGAATATTATACAGCATTGAAAAATCAGGTTTGCAGCTGGGGATTTCTCTCAGTGCTTAGAGTGCTTGCCTAGCAAGCACCAGGCCCTGAATTCAATTCCTGGCACCAAAAAAAAAAAAAAAAAAAAAAAAAAAAAAAAAAAAAAAAAAAAAAAAAAAAAAAAAAAAAAAAAAAAAAAAAAAAAAAAAGAAAGAAAAGAAAAGAAAAAAGAAGAAAGAAAAAAGAAAAATCAGGCTGGCAAATTTGATTTATTTACAGAAAATGCTTATAAAGTAATACTAAAAAAGAAAAAACAAAATATTTATATTTCAATTCAATTTTGTAACAGTAATAAATGTGTGAAAAATATTTTTTGTTGTGATAAAATTGGAATTAAATATAATTTTTTGTTTTTTCACTTAACATTATACTCTATGCAATTGGTTAGCAACATATTTACTGGAATGATCAATCTGGGTGCCAGGGAAGGTCTAATTTCTTAATACTTTTTCAAAAAATTACTTCTAAATTCTATTATTTTTATTTTTTATAAATTTTTATAATCAGAAAACAAAAGCATAATCATAAATAACAACAGCGTGCCTTCGGGGACTTCTGTAATGATAAAGGAGACAGTATTTGAAGGAGCCCTTTGAACAGTAAAGCCCTGTGAACATGTGAGCATCTATGTCTCTCGGAAAGCCGGCATCTCTTTAAGGAAAGTAACCCACCCCGAAGCCCCCGCTCCTTGGAGACGTCTTTGGGGAAAGCAAGGCAACACCACAGCGGCTCTCGAAGGATGCCACTAGCAGTCTCCCTGACTCCTTGCTCCCGCCCCGGTGTCCTGCTGCGCTTCCGGCCCTCCCTCGTCTCTTCCCGCCTGCACTGCGTATCAGCCTCCTGTCTGGCATTCTTCTCTGCCTCACCCTGCTCTCTCCTGCCCACCAGCCTGCAGTAAGGGGATTCTACCACCATGCACCTCTGACCTTGATGTTCTCGTGTGGTTACCGCACAAGACAGTCCGAGCGCGGTGTGAAGTTCAGAGCCCCACGCGATGTAACCACCAGCAAATTCTCAAAGGGCATCTCCTGCTTCACCACCATGCCTGTAAACACGATCTTGGTATCTGCCAAATGGCATTGCATTACTTTTCCCAACCATTTTATTCTTTTTTCCATCATCCTGGAATGTCCTTACTGTGGTGTCCTATTCAATCTTCCTGGGTATTCTCTGTGAAGTTGTCTTCTCTCCACTCCCCATACCATGCCCAAAGATGTCCACAGTGACACACACAGGACCTTGGTGTGAGGTCACGTCTGTCTCCTCCACTGGACAGCACACTCCTCAAGAAGGCATCCTTGTCACCTTTGAAACCTCGCCACCTAGCATGTGCCTCTGTGCCCGGATTTGTTAAAACTTTCTTAAATGAATTTTATCAGAATTGCACCCCACGGTATAAAGCAAACCAAACCTCCATGTGCCCTGTCTTCTCCATAACGCTGACTCCACGAAGTCCTCAGCCACCCAGTGACCTGTCATACTTGTCATCTGGAGGAGGGGGCGCTTTGAGGAAGAAGCAGAGCCCTGGCCCCCCACCAAATTACCAATTCTGACAACTCTTATTTTAGCCTGGGTCTCCCCATACAAACAGACAGTTGACATGTGATTGGAGAAGAAATAGAAGTATGTTTCTATTAAAACCATGTTCCTTAAGTTGTCGCTCTGAATTTATATCCCTCTGGCCTTGCCAAGTCGGCTCTTGGCTATATTCGGTCCTGAAATTAGAGCATTCTTCTCATAGCCCCAGGAGATGCCTACAATGCCGGAAGATTAAAAACAGATTCTGCAACATGGATCTGGGAATTCATGGAGTCCAAAGCATCACTTCCCAGTACAACCTTCTCTGGATAACCTAGCTTCCCTTAGCACCTCTGATTAGAGTTTTTTTGAGAGGGAGCAGGGGAGGAGCAAGGAATCCAGCTCAAGGGAGGAGAGCTGGCCAATGTGGGGTAAACAAAAATACCTTGGGTCTTGGTCTTTGGGTAGAACTAGCCATGGGTAATGTGCATCTGTGTGCTGAATTTGATAGTAAAAATTAGCAATAGTTTGTCACCTACTATTTTCCAGTCTTTGGCTGAGGAATGAAGGGTTTAATAAAAAGGTTTTTGCCCTTAAACTGCTCATTTCTACCAGAGAAGCAGGGTTTAAATCCAAATAACCCTGAGTAACAGTAGCACAGGATAAGCTTTGTGCCTACGAGCAGCGTGGAAAGGTGGAAGGATCACAGGTTTAGCAATCAACCAGACTCGGGCTCAAGTACAAGTTGTATCAGGGACCTGAGGCAAAGTATGGCAGCTCTCAGAGCCTCAGTTTGTTCAACTGTATTATGAGTTCCAACAGCTACTTCAGAAAGGTGTTTTAAGGAGATTTCTAAATGAGAGAGAGCATGTGGGCTCCTGGCCTGCAGTGACCCGGCACCTCAAACAGAGCTTGGACCCAGTGACCTCACAGGCCACTCTGGGTAACCACAGGTCGGTGGGGAGTGGCAGGAAGAGAGGCCAGAGCCTGCCAAGGTGAAGGCCTTTGCTGTGTTTTCATTCAAAGGAATCTCTTCCTGGCCGGTGACCTTGAGTTCGGGAATCTTCTGTGAGACAGGTTAAATGTACTTAGTTCATTTGGATAATAGTTCTGTCTGCCTGAAAAGTTGAGCCAGGCTGACTTGGACCAGGAACTGGAGATGATCTCTGCCATGGTGGCTTTCTTGCTGCACCCAGATCCTTGCCAGACCACAGAGAGTATAAGAAAAGGAAAATAAATACCAGCCATGAGCAAACATGGCCTTCTTCATGGAGGGCTGCTACCCTGGTCTGTGGTCTTGAGCGATGCAACCAGACTTGAAAATCTCAACTTGGTTTACAATGGCTGATTATCGGAATGTTCAGATTTCTGACAGAAGCACACGAAGCAGCTGGTTTATGTCTCTGTGACTTCTTTCCTTTTATATACATAGGAAAGCAAATTTCCAAATCCATCTGTAAAGAGGAGATGACCCACTTTTGCTTTTGTGGTTCTTTTTACCCAATATTCAGCTAAGCAGAATATAACTTACAGTCAGACTTGTAAAGTTTAAACACAGCCTAAGAGATTATGGGAAGACCAAAGGGCAGTGTTGGCTAAGCTACCTTTAGGCTGGGGAACTCCGAGACAGCTGTTTTTAAGTCTCTCATGGATAATTGTCTTCACTGTTCAAATGGGCACAGTAATATCCACTCCACTGGGTGGATTTGTGAATTAAATAAGTTTGTGTCACAATGAATTTGACACATACCTGGCACCCAATGATTATCAGCACCTCCCCCAAATGCTACCCAGGAGATATTGTGTAAATCTTTCGATCAGTGTTAGAATTTCTCTTTTGCAAAACTAAGCCCATGTGCCTCACTCTACATCTAGAAGCTGATTTGAAAGTTTAAAGTGAATGCGGAATGAATGTGCTTTGTTCACGGAAAACACTTAAGAAAAATAAAGCCTATCATGATGGCTCTTTCAACTATGTGGTAATAATGTCCCAAAAGAAAAGAGGAGAGGACATCCTTAGCGGGCCACCCAGGTGGGGCTTAGCTTAGTGGTACGGTGCTTGCCTAGCATGGCCAAGACTGTGGATTCAGTACCCCGGATTGCATGAAAAAAGTGCTCATTCCTTCAATCCTGCCTCAGATCCAAGGGCCAGTTTACAAATCCCACCTTTATGTGGACTTCTAGACTAGTCTATGATCATCACACAGCTAAAGAAAAGACTGAGGATCCAGCTGTTGTTGGAGTCAAACCACACTGGCTACAGGGCCAGTGTCCAAACCCTTGAACACCACATGGCTTCCAAGAAAGAAGGGCTGGCAAAACCTGATGCCAGCCACATGACTAACTGTATAAAATCTATACACTCTAAGCTGTGAGATCAAAGAGAATGTTCTTCTCAACAAGTAAAACCCCTTTGGAGAATTAGAACATGATTCATGCCAACAAGCCACTTAGCAGACAGGTAGGTAGATCATGCCCTGATTAAGGAATTAAAGGCAGGTCTGTCCCAGAGAGAAGCAGTGTAATGGATCATCCTCAAGGACTGTCACATTCAGAGGCAAGATGTCCACGACCTGAGGCTATAACCCAAAGGGCTGACCTTCTAAGAGAATCCCTCCTCCTGTATCCACACAGTGTTGACATCCCTGAAGGCAGGGGTGGTCCCGATTCGGCTGGCATCCTCGTTTCTAGTTCAAGGCCTCACACAGATGATGTCCTCAGGACCTCGATTTTCCATGCTTGTGTCAGGAAAAGTCTTCACTGTTAACTCACCACTTATCCCTAAGTCACCACAGAGGCTTCCACCACTTCTCTCTGCGTGGCAGAAAAAGCCTCCACACAGCAAAGGCCATGCGGGCATCTTGGTGGACTTTCAATTTCCAGAACTTGGAAAAAACAAATTCTGGTAGTTGAAGTCTGTGACATTTTCCTGTGGCAATCCAAGCCGACTAAGATGGGGGGAAAGAGAAACATTTTTCTCTAGCATTCAACACCATCTTCTAACTGCTTGTCTGAGACAGAGTCTGGGAGTCATCCTTGATTCATCCTACATCTCCTGTCTTCCTCACCATGTCATCACAATTTCATTAAAACATCTCCCTCCAACCCTCTTTAGCTATATCAGGACAACTGACTTGGCCTCCTAGGCAGGCTCCACGTTAGCTGTTTGCCCTGGAGCAAAACATTTACTTTCTGAGCTTCAGCCTCTTCAAATGAAAACGGAACCACTGGAAAAGAGGTATGTGTAGTAATTTGTGTTCCTGGATGCTTAGAATCTTCTGTAGTAAGGCTTGAGCATGGATATTCTCTTAAAGCCCAAGTAATTTGGTAGCCAGAATTGAGTACCACTGAAAGAGGAGACAGACATGGTGACCTTCATCAGCTGGTGTGAGGGATCCCAATATGACTAATATTCACTCTGCTGGTATGAAAAACAGTGCTTTTGCTGGCTTACACAACTGACCAGAGTTTCAAAAGGTCCCCATCTCTGTGGTCTTGAGTACTTAGGACACATAATTGACAGTTATACATAGAAGGGAAGAAGCAAGGGGTGAACACATGAGCTCATGCACTGTGCCAGGCATCACGTGTGGTGTGTGATCTCATTGAGTCACCATGACAACCATGTAAATGTTCTGTTATATTCCAGGTGAGGAGCTGGAAACTCAGAGAAGAATGACTTGCCCAGGGTTGCATGCTGGCCAGAAGAGGAACTACGGTATTGACTGTCATTCCATACTTGGTACACTGCTATGTGCAGAGTAATGCCATCTGGGATTGCTCCAGGGACAAGAGTATCTACTTGGTGCTCAAAGGAGTTATAACAGGAAGTTCACGAAAACAATACTCACTGCCCCCCCCATGTGTAGGGTGCTGTGCTACGCTTGTGTACCTCCACTGAGTCCAATAGCAATACCTGATTTTATGGAGTTGGGGAGAATAATAACTAGTTTTTTTAAACAGGTGTCAGTAAAGGGGCAGGAATATTTCTTTCTTTTTTAAGTGCAACCTCTTTATTTTATAAATGAAACTGATGTTAGAGACAGAGAGGTAAATATAGAGTCCATTTCTATATAGCATTTCTAAGGGTAGTATTGTACCGTAAAAACACCAGAGGAAAAAGAGTCACATATTCTCGCAGTGTGGCTCTGATACTTGTAACTGCAGTGACTGTGTTCATGATCCATAAAATAGCCATATTAATGTTGACTTAGTAGTGTTATGAGAAATAAGGTTATCTATTTAACACACCCAGCACGATGCCTGGTGTCTAGCAGGCACTTAATACATATTACTTCATTTTTCCCACTTATTTACCCGATGCCTTTTCCACGTGTTTCGTTGTTTTCATTTTGTTTTATTTTAGCTATTGACACTTGGTACAAGTGTTAATTCAGAAAGGAGTTTTCTCTTACCACTTGGTAGAGTTAATCAGTTACAACACAAATAATTCTTACTGCCCAAACCTTATTACACCCAAGTAAAACCAAAAGGCTCTCATGTGCTCACTGCTGTGAATCCTGCATTTCCATTCCTCTTTAATTCTCCAAACTTTTCATGTGATATTATTCCGACTTTCCTAATTTTGAATATTTAAGTACAAAATCACGATGGGAGGGGAAGGGCAGAGATATTTCGAAGCATTGATAGAAGGTCATACAGACAGCATGTGGCAGGTATGGGCTCCCAAAACAGCTTTCTCTGTCTCCACAGCTGGTGCTTTGGAGTTGGGATTCTGACAGGCATCTTTTTGGAGGGCAGAGCACCAAGATAACAGAAACTTTCTCTTTTTCTATTTCTGGGTATCTGTTAGAACAGGTTGCTACTGACTTTCACATGCTGATTCTACCCTGAGATGCCTGAAATCTGGAATCCTGTGTCCATTCGGTTGTTTGGAGAGAAGAGGTGTGTGGTTGGATGTCACTCTTTGCCCTGGACAGGCTGCCCTTTGAGTTAGCTCATAGCCACAAATCAGAGCTCAAGAAGGCACTTGGCTCAACATGATTTCCAAAGCCAGGCAAGATCAGAAAGGGAAGTTCCCGCTAGACAGCACCTAAGCTGCACATGTTTTGGAGCAGTGACTGGGGCGACGGTGGCCGATGAGCCCAGGGCCTAGAACGCTGGGGATCAGGAACCTGCCTGAGCGAAGACAGCTAAGAAGACAGGCAGCCTCTGCACCCCCCTGTGCCTGCTGGATGCTCACAGTGGCAGCCAGGACTCCATCAGGGCTGCGGGCACCAGAGGGGCTTCCCCTAGGAAGCCAGAATAACCAGGGCTAACGACGTTAGAAATAAAAGACCCAGCTGCAGAAGGCATAACTCAGCCCTCCGAGTGAGTGATTCATGGCGTGGAGGTGGGGGTTGGCGCTGCCCTCTCATTTCCAACTTCCTTCAAGCAGTTCGGACGGAGATACCTCCCTTCTGAATTGAAAGCAAGAGACAAACATCTAAGTGGCTGTGCCCTCAGCTGTCCTGCAGCACTTTCTCCAGCCTTCACCCCAAGTCAGAGGTGAGCAGAAGAGCCTGCCTTCATTGCTCTTAACAGCCCTGGTGTTCACTGGGTAACACACAACGTAAGGAGACAGAGTGCCACCTTTGGAGTTAAGTGGTCTGAATTAAATCTTGACTCCATGTTCAAGTCCCTTTACCTCGTGAAGTCTCAGTTTCTTCTCCTGTAAACTGCAGTCAATTCACAATGGAAGACTGAGCACTCCAATATCCTGTCACTTTGAAATGTTAAAAGGAGTTTAAATTCAGCCGTGCAGAATCATTACCAAGCCATCCTCTCTTAACCAGCATTGTGTTAAGGCAACTGCAAACAGTTCTTATGGGTACTTGCATTTTAAAATCAGAGACCTTGTTTGACTTTCACAATTATCCAGTAAGATAAATCTAGTAGGGATGATGGCCCTCATTTTTAAATGGAAAAATGGTGCTCAGAGGGTTTGAGTAGCTTTTCTGAGGTTATCTAGCCTACGCATGAAGGAGGCGAGTCTGAACCCGTCACAACCACAATGCTGTATTCCGACTATGTGCCCCACAAGTTTCTTCTGTATTATGTGGAATCGTGGTTCTCAACCGGGGGCAGTTTTGCCTATCAAGGAACATTTGGCGAAGTCTGCAGGCAGTTTCAGTCCTCATAGTTGGGCAGTGGGGGGGCCACTCCTTCTGGTGTGGAGAGACCAGAACGCTACTAAACATCTTCCAGTGCACACATATCAGCAGTGCCAAAGCTGAGACGCCCTGATACGGAGTAAAGCCCTGTTATGGTTTATGTCTAGATGTCCCCCCAAAGCCTAATGTGGTCATAGATGCGGATATTTCAGAGAAGGCTGAATCTAGAGTGGGTGATGCTGGGATTAAGGGCATGTGGTTACTAAATCAATCCACTGATTAGTTTGGTATCACCCTAATCCTAGCAGCCTGGATAAGATATAAAGGATAGAAAGAGGCTTGCCTACCCTTGGCTTACCCCTTTGCTTACTGCCTTTTGCCGATCGGCCCTGCCACCCTGCCTTGGATCCAGCTGACTGTGGACTGAAACCTCTACAAACCGTGAGCCAAATAAACCTTTCCTCCTTTAACTTTGGGTGTCAGGTATTTTGTCTCAGCAATGAGAGAAAACTAAATAAGACAAGCACTCAGGCAGGTTGTTTCCATTTTGCAGATAATAAAGCTGACACCTAATGACTAAGTGATTTTCCCAGGTCACCATAGATAAGACATGGTCAGGTGGGGAATTAAAGCCAGACTGGACCCCATTTTTTAACCATTAAGCTACGCTATTCCTCCACGGGAATTTACATTGAATCCATCCAAGCATCTTGGAGGCCACCAAAAGCACATGCAGTATTTAATACAAGAAGTCTCCTTTTTCAGCAAGGCTTTTATTTACACGGTGGGTACGACCACTTATCCAAAGAGAAAATTTAACCTTAATCCAAACAAAAACATCAGAATAGGATCTCTCATCCCTACAATATGTCAGCCCTTTATTTCTGCTACAC